>OX393549.1:86610899-86875899 GCA_947650365.1 Chamaelirium japonicum
AGAGGCCTATTTAGGCAAAACCCAAACCTATCAAACCTTGGTCGGTTTTGAGGATTTTTAATCCGATCCAATCCGAACAAAGATTGGAATCCAATCCAATTAAGGTCAATTTGGATTGGATTGGATGATCGGTTTAGGCTTTGGACCATGTTCTTATTGGGCTCTCCCCCCATTCTATTAGGATCTAGTTCAACCTTAAAAATTAATAATTGTTATCAAATCATGAGGCATAAATAAGATTTTTAACTGATTTTGAGTCATCCTACAATATTGCAATGGTTGTTGGTAGCAAGGGTATACTAGAACATATGGAATATTTAATAAAATATTATATGTACATACATATGTCGGTTCGGTTTGGTTTAGGTCGGTTTTGAATTTACAAACCCATCAATTGATCCAATCATGTCGGTTTTATAAAAATCCAATCCGATCCGATCCATTGAGTATGTCGAAACAGATCAAAATTAGTCGGTTTGGTTTGGATCCTGCACACCCCTACTTGGTAGTATCCATCACGTCTCTTGTATTTATTATTCAACAGCCAACAAACAATAGTACTTAGAATTAATTATTGACACTTATTTATGAGAGAGAGAGAGCCAATGTGGGACTAAATCCCATGATATATGGGCCCATCAATGTCCGACTGGATATCTTCTCATACACCAATGGGTATGGGTATGGATAGGGGTAAGTTTCGACCAAAAACTGACCGTTGTCACTAGGTAGTATCCATCACGGCTCTTCTTGTATTTATTATTCAACAACCAAGCTTAGAATTAATTATTGCCACTTATCTATGAGAGAGAGAGAGAGAGAGAGAGAGAGAGAGAGAGAGAGAGAGAGATGAGGTTCTATCATACATATAAGGATCGTTTTCACCCTCTACATTACCGAGGTGGGCCTAATCCTCCAACACTTCCTCTCACATGCATGCCAATATTTTTGTGGTATTTGTCACATGAATGATGGATGTGTGTGGACCACATCCGGTAGGTGAGTGATACGGTTAGACTCTGATATTATGTGTGATTTCCTCTATCCCAAACTCAGGTGTTGAGATAAAGTCCCATCATACATATAAGGCCAGGATCGTTTCCGCTCTCTACTTTACCTAGGTGGGAAAGTTGGGAGGGTTGGATCTGACCCAACCCAAGCTCAAGCCAAGTTTTGGGTGGTTCCGGTTGATGTATTTGAAGATTTGGTTGGGTTGGGGTTGAAAAATACAACCCAAAATGAATTTGGATCAGGCTTGGGTTGAGGGGTCGAGCAACCCGGACCAACCCGAACCTGAGTACTCATGTATACATATGTCTATGAGTTTGGGATATATTAGTGACAATCATATCCATCCCGCGTACTCATATGTTGTCGCATCACAATCAATGCCGTCCGTTTCACCCAATCTTATATTAGTTAATCGCTTCTGGTTTATCAAATAAAGTCATTAGCCATGATCTAGTTAATTGCATGGATGGAATGCTACAAAAGTTGTATAGCAGTGGTAGCAAGTATAAGTACTTTTTAGCTTTTGATCTTCACAGATCAAAATTTTAAACAATGATCAGAGTTAAGTATACCGGAATCCGCACTACCCCGATACGTCCTACCAATTTGGGCTAACATGAGCCCAATCCAAACTTGAATTTTTTGATTAGGTTAGGCTTGGGCTGGTATCTTGGACTAGAGGTTGGGTTGGGTTGGGTTGGATTAGGGTTGACGACTCTAGTACTTGGGTTGGGTTGGGTTGGGTTGGGTTTGACCCCTAACCCGACCCATCCCACCCGAGTCTGCATCTAATTAGTCAAAAGGATGGAAGTCGAACAGAACATGCAATTGGTGACTGTCTCTTCTACCCCCAAGCTTGCACCACATACACCTATAATTAGGGGTGGCAATGGGTTGACTCGGGTTCGGATCGTGTTGCGACATGGGTACAAGGGCAAAACACACAGCCTGAACCTGACCCATTTAATAAACAAGTAAAAACTTAAACCCAAATCTGACCCATCTAATAAATGGATTGATCCTCCCCGACCCAATTAATAAATGGGTCATGTCCGGTTGGGTCGGATTAGGTCAGGTTAGCTTGGGTTGGGTCAACATAATCCATGTAAACCAGTCTAGTTGGGGTCAGGTTGGCTCTGGTTGGGTCAATAGAACCCATGTAAACGGGTCGGGTTAGGTCAAGTCAGGTCAGGTTGGGCCAGATTTGATCGTGTTGGGTTGGGTTGGGTCAAGTTAGGTGGGGTTGGGCTAGGTTAGATCGAGTTTGGTTGGGTTGGGTCAGGTTGGCTCAAGTTGATTGGAGTCGGGTTGTTGACAGGTTGACACGACCTATTTAGCAAACGGGTCAAGTCGGATCAATCAGGTTATAAGTATCAACCCAACCCCGGTCTATTTAGGTTGTGGTGTGTGCTACGACTACTAGGTTTTCTCTACGTCTAAGAAGAGAAACTAGTAAGGAAGTGCATCGGTTCGAAACCATCCTATTTAGGTTAAACCCAAACCGATCCAACCTTGGTCGGTTTAGAGGATTCTCAACCCGATCCAAACTGAACCAAGATCAGAATCCAATCCAATTAAAGTTGGTTTGGATTTGATTGAATGGTCGGTTTGGGCTTTGGCCCATATGCTTATTGGGCTTTCTCTTCCTTCTATTAGGACTTGGCTCAACTTAAAAAATAATAATTGTTGTCATAACATTAGGCTAAATAAAATTTTTAACTGATTTTGAGTCATCCTACAGTGTTGCAAAGGTTGTTGGTAGAAAGGGTATATGAGGACATATAGTATATTTAATAAAATATTATATGAATATACATATGTCAGTTCGGTTTGGATTAGGTCGGGTTTAAATTTACAAATCCGTCAACCAATCCAATCATGTTGGTTTTTAAAGAAACTCATTCCAATTCGATCCATCGAGTATGTCAAAACCGATCAAAATCAGCCGGGTTTGGTTTGGTTTGGTCAGTTTGGCCACTTTAGTTTGGATTCTGCACACCCCTATAAACTAGATAGAGATTGATAACGGAGGTTTGATCGGATCAAACCTTGCTTGAAAGTAACTCTTCGAGACTTCTCTAGGGTTTTTCGTTTGTCAAATCCTAAGGGAGGAGAGGGGTAGATCTTGTTGGAGATAGAAAATGAGTCGAGTTGTATTTGTTGTTCTTGCCGCCATTGATAATGATGTCTTTCTCGAGTGTTTGATCACCGTGATTTTTTCAGCAGGGGTTTGCACTTAATTAAATCCGCGTGTCAAATTTGTGATTGTTTATTTTGAGTATTTGTGATTGTGTATTCTTATATTTGGATCGTCCCGAAGCGATTGTCGGCTACCGTAACCGTCGGATCATAACACCACGATCACCATGAGCAGCTTCAGTTGATCATCATGAGCAGCTTCAGTGGATAACCGAAATCCATTTCTCCTTCTCTCCTCTTTGCTTCTTGCTTGCTTGCTCAAAATGTTTTTTTTAGCAACAAATAGAGGCTGTTGGTTCCTCTGTATTGTTATCATTGGCTTTTCATCTCATCTGTTCTTTTTTTTTTTTAAAGAACCCTCGAGGTGAGGGGGGTTTGGCATGGACTCCAACCAGTTTATTAAGTAGTCCCCGAAGGAAAAATTTAGAGACGATTACATACATACATACTACACGGGGGTAACCCGGCCGAGAGGCCGGTTAGCATATCCACGCTCCACTCTACCATAAAGCAACGAATACACCCAACCACCTCATCCATCGAGCGGCATTTGTTGGAGAAGACTCTACCACTGCGCTCTCTCCACAAGTGCCAAACCACGATAAGTACTAGAACATGCCACCCATCTCGTTGTCTCCGTCGAACATAGCTTCGGCGCCAAGAGACCTACAAAACCTACAGATATGGTGGGGGTCGCCCTCGCACATCTACCGCTGCACAAACATGTCTCAACATCTGTTGATATTGTTGACTGTGTGTTTACAAACCACACAAAACCAAGGACTTTAGTCTCATATTGGTAAGGGGAAAACCCCTTACCCATTTAAAAGGGATTCCCCTTTTCCCTTACTAGTCAACACTAATAGAAGGCTGCTCTACACCACACACGCACACGTACACGTGCGTGTCGTGCCGAGCCGGGCCAGGCTTGAGCATGGGTATGGGCATGGGCATGGGCTGGGCGGTGTGTGTGTGTGCGCCAGCGGACCTGGACACAATAGCACATTCGAAATGGCCCAGTCCGCACCAGCCTTATTTTTATTTCTGCTTTTAAACCTTTCATTTAATTATATTTATTATTTTCCATTTGGGCCACTAGTCGTTGCTGCATGCTAGCCATTACGTGAGAGCGTCGCTACATGCTAGCTGTTACGGGTAAGCTCTCTATGAGCTATAACGTGCGGAGTAAATAGGCTTGATCACAGGCCATAAATTACTCCTCTCATTCAGCCGCTTATTAACTGCCCGAGGCCTGTTGAAATATTATAGCTAGCTAAACTTGGCTAGCTAAACACTGTGCACTAGGAGACCAACTAGATGAAGCTAGTTGGTGTGCCCCACAACGGGTGGATGCAAGTGATCGGCACGTAAAAACGCCATATCTATGCCCCTAAGAATAGGCTGAATCACAGTATTTATATTATAAAATATCTTGACTACGTATGTTTTCATGACTGACAGAAAATAAGCCATGAGAGCAAAGAATTCATAAAATAACAACCCAGCGGATAAAACTACTAAAGACAACTACTAGGAAGAGCAACTCTAAGGGAAACCCTCATGTACAATCAGTCACAGGCCGAAAAAATGATATGCCCGATCGATCGAAGGAAATCTCGATCGATCGGAGTGTGCCTATTCCTGCAAACAGAGGCTTTGCAATATCCGATCGATTGGAACGCACTTGCTCCTGCAAATAGAGCCTTATGATTTTTTATCGATCGACTGTGAAGCCCGATCGATCGGTTGCGCGTGTTCCTCAGACAGGGATCCTATTAAATCCAATCGATCAGAAGTAGCCGTTTGCGCCCCCAACGCCCTAGATCAGATGCTCCAGATTTTTCACGGGATGAATTCAACTCACATGTACCTGGAAATGTATATATACATGTCTCTCTCGAATAAACGCATCCAAACTATGGCTAGAAGTTCGTCATCCTGGAGAGAAGATCGGGAGAAGAAAAAGAAGAGAAGCCAACATGGTTCATCAAACATCCTCTATCAAAGCCTCCATCGCCGCCTTCGTCATGAGTGGCTAATCCTCTTCTATGGTTTCGATGAAGCCCTAGCTAGGTTCTAGTTCTTTTATGTTCTTTAAGTTTTTTGTAATTTTAATTGGAGACTTGTTAAGACAATATCTTTTTATATATTAATCCATTATTCATCTCATTTATATGCATGCATGCATTTTGTTTGTAATCTATTTCATTGGAATTGAATAGAACCGATCTCTTCTTACTCTGTTCGTTTAATGTTTCCTACCTTATTGTAAGAGATGCACCATGCCTAGGACGACGATCCGATCCGTGCTCTAAAATGATGAATCGTGCTAAACTAAGATGGTGCATACCATGTGCATGATGATAGGGTCTCTCTTGCCTTGATTATTATCCCTAGATTAGATGTGTTATGCTAAGGGGAGATGATTCATGCCCCTAAAAGACAGATCGTGCTGACCAACGATAACCCACACAATTGAGGATAAAGACCATCATTTAAATCCATTACAATTGCTGATGTAGGTATCCGTGAATATCGTTTGCCTGGTACATCCATATATTATGTTGACTTTCTGCCTCTACGGCTGCTGCTTTTTTTCTCTTGGCTTGGTTCCTTCTTGGCGAGGTAGCCATCGAGTCACCCTTTTTGAACCAAGTCTTTGATGTGGTCCTTCAGTCACCAGCAAGTTGACATTGGGTGCCCGTGGCTGTGATGGATTTCGCAGTAGACTATAGTGTCCTTAGTCTGCTCCGAGTTTGGAGGAAGTAATTGAGGCCATTTGTAGAATGGCTCATTATGTATGTAGACAAATATATTTTCGATCGAGGTGTTTAGCTTGGTGAACACCCTTTGCTCCCTCGTAGCCCTCCTCTTTCCTGCTAGAGGGGCTTTTGGTTCTTTATTTCGTCTCTTGGCTGACCCCTTCTGGGCGGACATGGCGTTGGCATGCTCCTTATAGTGTGCATCCTTCAGAGCTTCGTTAGCCTTCTTGCGTCAGGCGTCACAAGGTTCGTGCGGCTCGCGCAGCCTTCTGGCCCACCGATTGTCCTCCACTTCTATCTCCTATTGTATGCATTTGAACATCGCCTCCAAGGTGTTGGGAGGATGTCAGATGAAGTCGGTGTAGACATGGAGCTCTGGCGGGATAGTGTTTTGGAATGCCAACAAAATGGCCTCCTCATTTTGGGAATGACTAGTTAGCTCGGAATGCTAGCTCATTGCAAAACCTTATTGTGAAGCTCTGCAAGGACTCGTCGGAGCCCATCTTCAACCGGTAGAGAGTATCCAGCTTCTTTTCTGGCTTCAAGTTCAGCCGGTAATAGTCCATGAAGAGTTCCGCCAACTCTTCGAAAGTGTCCACCATACCGGTAGGCAGAGTATGGTACCAATAGAGGATAGGTCCCTTGAGGCTTCCCATGAACATACGGTAGAGGACATGGTTCTCATACTCGTATAGCGTCAGGGCCTACTTGAAGGCCAAGATATGAAGAGCAAGGTCTCTATGGATGCAATTGAACTTAGGCAAGCTCGATGTTCGCTAACCCATAGGAAATGTGGTTGCGAGAATCTCAGGATGCAAAGGCCCCGCTGAAGCAATTAACAGCCTACGATCTTAATGGCGGCGTCCCATGTCGGTAGTCTGCCTTCGTGGTTGAGTTGCTCATGTGCATCTACTGCTCTCGCTCACAAGTGAATGGGGCGTCCAGTAGACCCCGTTGACTCAAGTGACATTTCTCGGCGGTGGCTTGGTGCACCGTTGAAGTCAAAGCAATCCCACACCGTTTGAATTGGTGCTTGCATGGATACCTAGCGCATTTCGGTACGCGACCCATGTGTTCTTCTAGATGATGACTTGTGGCTGGGCGAGTTCTTGGTAGTTCTTCATTAGTGGTAGGAGCATTGTAGACCACAACACCCGCTCTCTTAGCTGGTTTCTTCAGGGAATCCCTCTCTTGCTCGAGGGCTACGTTCTTCTTGAGAAGGTTCAACAACTGGAAGTCAGCTACCAAAATTTGGTATGTAGCTGGACTCCCTTCCACATAGGCAACATGCTCCTTTACTGGTCGGCGCTTTAGGGATGACGGTTCCTACCGATTGCTGTGGCCTTCTGGATCTCTGCCTTGTAGCCCTAGTCGCTCCCGGACATGCCTTCGATTGGTTGCTACAGAGACTTCCTATTCGTCTTCGACTAATACATAATTTGTCCGGTCAGCAACCGCCTTCGGAGGGTTGGTGCTAGCCTTCACCATTGAGCGCATTGATATCGACGTGGTATAAAAGTTGAAGTAGGTTTAAAGGATGACTTGTGTTTCGCCAGGAGTCGGTAGAGGTGTGGGTAAGAACTCTGACGATATCCCACAGACGGCGCCAAATTAAGATTGTGGAGAAAAATTACCGTGCCATCTTGATTAGAGACTTCACCCCACAATTCTTGATGGATTCGAATGGTTTGTTAGTTTAGGAGATTAGAGTGTAGCGAGAGAGAAAGTGATGACACATGGAGTTGTTGTCCAAAATATAAGGATCCAAAAAGTAAGGAAACAAAATGTGGGATGGAAGGAAGAATGGGTTAGTGGATTAGTGGGATTGCCCTTCCCATTATTGCCCTTGTTTTTTTAATGGATAAATAAGATTCAAGTGATTAGTGGCAGAGAAGAGAAGGGCAAAATAAGAAACAAAAAGTAGGATGGATAGAATAATGGGTTAATAGGATTTATTCCCATAATAGCCCTTGGTTTGTAAAATGGAAAATAAGACTCAATTGGTTATTGGCAAAAGGATAATATTCTTGGATTATATTTGTGATTTGTGTAGGATAGAACAGGAAGGGAAAAATGGCATATTACGGTCCTAGCCCTTTTGTTAGTTTTCATGATATAGGATTTAAAGCACTAGTTATAGATTAATATACATGGTGAAGAATAAAATGGGAACATATGTAAAAGGATAGAAGAAAGTAAGGACCCAAAACTGTGTATTTATATTAGGGGGTATGGATTAGTTGCAAAAGGGTAATATTCTTGGATGATATTTGTGATTTGTGTAGGGATAAAAGCGGGAAGTGCAAAAATGGCATATTACAGTCCAAGCCATATTGTTGTTTTTATGCCATAGGATTCAAAATACTGGGTATGGATTAATATTTATGGTAAAGGGTAAAATGGAAATATATGTAAAAGGATGGTAGTAAGGATCTAAAACCACGGATTTATATTAGGATTTTTTTTCAAAACACCATTTTTGTAAAAAAAATATTATTTTAATATCCACCTATCAAAAATAATTTCAAATTTAGCCTGTCATGTCGCTATGATAGCTATGTGCTGAAATTTTTATGTCCAATAAAATCGGTATGTGGAATACCGATTTCCAATACCACTTTCAGCTTTAAAGTTTGTTTTTATAAAGGGGACCATCACATTCACATATGATATGTAGTGTAAATCAGTAAATAAAATACCGATTTCAAAGGGGGTATCCAACTTACCGATTTTATTGGATAAAAAATTCACCAAAGAGCTGATGTGGTGGCCACGTGGCAGATAAATAGTTACTTTTGAAATTATTTTTGACAGGTGGCCATTTAAATATTTTTTTAAAAAAAAACTATTGTTTTGAAAAAGCCCCTTTATTTTAGGGCGTATGGAAAAGCTAATCAGGTAGACTTCTAATGCTCGTACCCTACCCAAACATTTTTCTTGATATTGTTTTAAAACATATGATTGAGAAGGGTAAAATGGGGTACAAAATGTAGGAGGGAAGGAATAATGGGTTAGTAGATTAGTGGGCCCTTGTTTCTTTAATGGATAAATAAGATTCAATTGATTAGTGGCAGAGAAGAGAAGGTCAAAACGGGAAGCAAAAAGTAGGATGGAATGAATAATGGGTTAGTAGGGTTTATTCCCATAATAGCCCTTGGTTTTTAAAATGGATAAATAAGACTCAATTGATTAGTGGCAACAGGGTAATATTCTTGGATGATATTTGTGATTTGTGTAGGGATAGAACGGGAAGGGAAAAATAACATATTACGGTCCTAGTCCTTTTGTTAGTTTTCATGGCATATGATTCAAAGTACTGGGTATAGATTCATATATATGGTGATGGGTAAAATGGTGACATCTGTAAAAGGACGGAAGAAAGTAAAGACCCAAAACTGCAGATTTAGATTAGGGGGTATGGAAAAGTTAATAGTGTAGACTTCCTATACCCATGCGTACCCTACCAGGTAGGGGTGGCAACGGGTCGTGTCGTGTCTAGTTTTGGGTCGTGTCCAAAGCCCCTAGACCCGGACCCGACCGTTAACTAATCGTGTCTAGATCCTAAACCCGCACCTGACCCGCTAATAAACGGGTAGACTCGATAAGATCCGGTAAGACCCATTTACCACACAGGTCTATTCAGTTGACCCGATCCGACCCAATCTGACTCGACCTGACCTGACTCAATAGACCCGCTGGTACTATATATTACAGTATCGGATTGCAGGTAGACCAGACAAGACTCGACCCGACAAGACCCGTTGAATTTTAAACGGGTCTTCCCGAGTCTACCGTGTCCAGACCCTAAATCCGGACCCGACACGTTTATTAAACAGTTCTATCGTGTCAACCCGTTTACGACCCGAACCCGTTTAACCCTGACCCAGACCTGCTAACTTCGTGTCGGGTCTGCCGTGTCGGGTCCAAAATTTCCAGCCCTACTACCAGGTATAGTTCCTATACCCATACCTTACCCAAACCATATACAACTCATGCCCATAACCTTGTACAACCTTGTAAAACCCTTGTACAACCGATACCCATACTTGAAAGTACATTTGTACCCTTAACATATACCCGTACCGGTTGTTTTAGGTCCTTTGTACAACCCATACCCATACCTGAAAGTACATTTGTACCTGTAACCCATATCCATACCGGATGTTTTAGGTCAGGCTTGGGTAACAAGTTAGAGGGGAAATTGGGTTTCGGGTATGAGTATTGGGGTATTTATACCCATACCCGAAAGGTAATCTGGTAGAGTTCCAATGCCCATACCCTACCAAACATTTCTCTTGATGTTGTTTTAAAACATAGGATTAAGAAGGGTAAAATGGGGAATAAAATATACTATGAAAGGAAGAATGGGTTATTGTGATTGCCCTTTCCATTATAGTCCTTGTTTTTTTAATGGATAAATAAGATTCAATTGATTAGTGGCAAAAAAGAGAAGGGCAAAATAGAAAACAAAAAGTAGGATTGAAGGAAGAATGAGTTAGTGGGATTTATTCCCATAATAGCCCTTGGTTTTTTAAATGGATAAATAAGTCTCAATTGATTAGTAACAAAAGGGTAATATTCTTGGATGATATTTGTGATTTATGTAGGGATAGAACGGGAAGGGAAAAAATGATATATTACGGCCCTAGCCCTTTTGTTTGTTTTCATGACATAGGATTCAAAATACTGGGTATGTATTAATATATATGATGAAGGGTAAATTGGGAACATATGTAACAGGATGGAAGGAAGTAAGGACCCAAAACTATGGATTTATATTAGAGGGTATGGATATATGTTTACCAGTAACCCATGCCCGTACCATATATTTTAGGTCGGAGTCGGGTCTCAAGTTAGAGGGCAATTGGGTTTCAGGAATGGGCATTGGGATATTTATACCCATACACGAATGTTAATTTGGTAGATTTCCAATGCCCATACCCTACCCAAACATTTCCCTTGATGTTTTAAAACATACGATTGAGAAGGGTAAAATGGAAACAAAATGTATGATGGAAGGAAGAATGGGTTAGTGGATTAGTGGGATTGCTCTTCCCATTATAGCCCTTGTTTTTTTTATGGATAAATAAGATTCAATTGATTAGTGGAAGAGAAGATAATGAAAAAATGGGAAACAAAAAGTAGGATGGAAGGAAGAATGGATTAGTAGGATTTATTCCCACAATATCCCTTGGGTTTTTAAATGGATAAATAAGACTCAAATGATTAGTGGCAACAATGTAATATTCTTGGATTGTATTTGTGATTTATGTAAGGATAGAATGGAAAGGGTAAAAATGGTATATTACGGTCCTAGCCCTTTTTTTTTGTTTTCATGAATAAGATTCAAAATACTGGATATGGATTAATATATATGGTGAAGGGTAAAATAGAAACATATGTAAAAGGATGGAAGAAAGTAAGGGCCAAAAAGTGTAGATTTATATTTGGTGGTATGGAAATAGCCCTTGATTTTTTAAATGGATGAATAAGACTCAATTGATTAGTGGCAAAAGGGTAATATTTTTGGATGTTATTTCTGATTTGTGTAGGAATAGAACAGGAAGGAAAAAAATAGTATATTACGGTCCTAACCCTTTTGTTTGTTTTCATGGATGACATAGGATTGAAAATACTGGGTATTGATTAATATATATAGTGAAGGGTAAAATAAGAACATATGAAAAGGAAGGAAGGAAGTAAGGACCAAAATCTACGGATTTATTATATAAGGGGGTTTGGATCCCTTTGTGTATCCGGCCCCTAAACCTGGCAAGGCCTAATTTAAGCAGTCATTGGACCTTAAAGATGTGTGAAAACAATTTTTGGCCCACAAATGGGTCAATTTCAGCCCAATTGCCACCAATGGCTCTTGGCCCTCAAATCCAAATATTTAAATGTTTTGAAACTTTTATATACAACAAAATGTCCAATACGGCACACCTTGAGTTAGTCCCTCAGTCCCTCACACGTACACTGTCGAGCGGTGGGGACAGGCTATGACCGACAGCGGCCTATGGTGGTGGTTGCAGGCGACATCACCGAAGGTTATCTCCAATGATGGTTGAAGTATAGATGGTTGTTGGAGGTGGGTGTCGTCGAAAGGTGATCACTGGCGATTGTAACACCAGAGGTGGTCGTCGGGCGTTATCACTTAAGATGGTTGCTGGTGGTGGTTCTTGAAGGTTATCGATGATGGTGGCTGCCAAAGGCGGCCGACGGTGGGCGGCGGCAAGTTGAGGGTTCATGTAAACTTTAAAATTCCACTATTTACAAGTAACTAAAAAATAGATGAATCTATACTTGGGAACTTTAAAGTGCTCAACTTGAAAACCTTTTCAAAAAATCCATCAAAAGCACTATGGGTGCAAATTTTGACCAAATGCTCCACACACCGCAGGACCCACCAGCCCTGCCTGGGGGGTCCACGGAGGCTACCGTGAGATCCACCAGCCCCACCTGGGGGACCCACGAAGACTACCGCGGAACCCACCAGCCCCTCCTGGGGGGCCCACGAAGACTACTGTGGGACCCACCAGCCCTGCCTGGGGGACCCACGAAGACTACCACGAGACCCACCAGCCCTGCCTGGGGGGACCATGAAGACTACCATGGGACCTACTAGCCCTGCCTAGGGGGCCCATGAAGACTACCACGGGACCCACCAGCCCTGCCTAGGGGGTCCATAGATACTACCGCGGGATCCACCGGCCCTGCCTGGGGGGTCCACGGAGACAACCGCGGGGCCCACCAGTCCTGCCTAGGGAATCCCCGGATACGAAAGCAAAAACCGCCATTTGCCCTGGATTTCCTCTCAGAGTTTTTCTATAAATAGCAGACCCTTCAAATGTAAAAGGATCGAATTCTGAAATCCAGAACCAGTATCCTAAAATCTAGAGCTCTGACTTCAATATTCCTTCTACTTCGATCTTCTTTACGAAGAGATCAGTGACACTCGGTCTGTCGAGGTCACTTCAAGTGAAGTGTTAGTGAATTCGGGTTGCACCTTATAGCACGGAGATGTAGGCTTCGGCTGAACTCCGAGATCATACCTCATGTCAATCTCCTTTCTGTTTGCATATCGAAAGTTTTAACCTAGCCATCCAGGCATCAACCTTCGAACCTATCTCTCAGCCAATAGATCGATCAAAGATCTTCGACTCAACTTCAATTGACTAGTTGGGCGGAGTTTTCAGATCGGCACGAAAATCATCCCCCACAGTTTGGCACCGTCTGTAGGATCTGTTCAGAAAGCCAAGTTCACTCTACAACAAGTCTCAGATCGGTTGAGCAGACAACCGATCTAAGATAACCAAACTTTCCGACCCCCTCGGTTGAGCAGACAATCATTAGGACAACGACAATTTGGTTGCATCCTTCGCTTTCACCCAATGGCGAAGATGAGGCATCCGGATCATCCAGAGGGAAGTAACACACGTCAAGCTCGACCCGAGACTCGCTCAATGAGTCAGCGTCTCAACTTTGGGCAGCCCCTCACTGTTCCCGAAATTGGACCTCGTTCAGGAAGCAGAAGATCGGTCGATCGACCGATCGCCCCACCTCTCCGACAATCAATTGGGCAAATTGCCCCTGCTCCTGTTGAGTTCCCTCCATCCACCTACCAGATCTCGGCGCTCGACTTTCAGCTCTTACAGATGGCTAAACAGAATGCCACCCTCACAGCTGAAAGAGACGCCCTCAAAAAGGCAGCTTCAGATACGGGGGTTGTCCTTCCTGTTCATTCATTCAACGAAAGAGTCGACCCGCCACGATAATCGATTCTCTCTGAACTACGAAGATCAATGGGCACTGCTGCCCCCGAGAAGGTTCATCGCAACCCCACCCCCTCTGTAGCTCCATAGAAGCAGAGTGTCTGGGATCGTATCGATGACGAGTCTTCTTAATCATCCTCGGGTCGCAACTGTGTGAGGCAAGCACAGTCGAAGCCCAACCTACGAGTGAGGCACCGGATGAAAGAAGCGCCATCAAAGAGCCGAGTTTCTCCGTCTCACCCACTTCAACGAGAAGCTGAGATCGAACTTCGTCATCAGATTCATCCAGCAGCTACTCAAGGGTGTGGTCGAGACCTCTCGA
The DNA here is from genome assembly GCA_947650365.1 of Chamaelirium japonicum. NCBI lineage: Eukaryota > Viridiplantae > Streptophyta > Magnoliopsida > Liliales > Melanthiaceae > Chamaelirium > Chamaelirium japonicum. Next base: position 86,624,966 of record OX393549.1, read on the forward strand.
TATTGCCCCTCGATCTGCATCCAGGTTGGGGACATGGACGTCTGCTGGACCCCTCCACCGAAGTTTATTTCAGTCATCCTTCCCGAGGGGTTGGAGGACCCCAACCCTCCCAAAGTTCAACTGCCTCAAGGGGGATCCTACCCTGCACATCCTAGCCTTCAAACAAGCTCTCATACCATATGAAGAAGAGAAGAATGTGCTCTGCCGCATCTTTATCGGGAGCCTCGATGACCCATCTCTCGATTGGTACCACAACCTTCGAGCTGGGTCTATCACCCAGTTCGGAGTACTGGCGAATCACTTCGTACAGCCACTACCAACTGAACTTGAAACCGGAGAAGAAACTCAATTCCCTCTACCGGTTGAGGATGAGAGCTGATGAGAGTCTTCGCCGCTTCATGCGAAGGTTCCGCAACAAGCATGCCGCTCTCTCCGGACGATATTTGGATGACGAGGCAATCATGCTAGCCTTTCAAAATGCCTTCCGATTCGATCTACATATCTTCAACGATTTCATCCGCAATCCTTCCCCATCACTGGGTTCGATGTTTGATCGAATCCAGCGAGGAGATCGAAGTCGAAGACGACCAGATCGCCCAGAAGGGACGTGAAACAAGACAACAACCCGCCGAGAGAGGAGCGCCCAAGCATACCGCTAAAGCTCACAATGTGGAAGCAATAGCACCTTCACAAGCTAAACGGCCAAGATCGCCTTCGAAGAAGACAACGTTCACTGATTGGATTCTACCAGTCGAGCAGATCCTCGATCGGATTCAGCACGAGGAGTTTCTTCGCCGGCCTAACCGTCTGCAGCCGGACACCAAGGTCACTGCTGATAGAACCGTTTACTGTGATTTCCACCGCAGCCACAGTCACCCGACCGATCGATGCTTCCGACTAAAGTATCATCTGGAAGACCTGTTGCGTGAAGGCCACCTCCAAGAATTCGTCAAAGGCAGACGAGATCAATACCAACATCCTCCGGCCAAGGGAAAAGAAGCTTACTGGATCCATCAAGTCTTTATCGGTCCATCAACCATCTCCATGCAAGCCAACATTTTTGGCATCCATGGAGCGCTCCACAGTCAATTGTTGACCGGTAAAGAGGTTGATCGGCAAGTGCGACGCATTTTCAATGTTCGCTCTGCAGCGAACAAAGAAGATACATGGGTCGAGTAACCCATCAAAAGCCTACCATGGCCATCTATCATCTTCAATGACTCCGACCTTCAAGGAGTCCATACTCCACATCGAGACCCCTGGTCCTTCGGCTTATTATTGATGGGAGCACCGTCAACCGCATTCTCATCGACACCGGAAGCTCCATCGATATTATGTTCTCGGACTACTTTAAGCGTCTGGGACATAAATACTCGAGTCTTGAAGTTGTCATGAATGTAATCACGGGCTTCAATGGTGAGCAGAGTATAACAATGGGAGAGTCAAGATTCACCCTCGACCTCAGCCGGAAAACTCGAATCTCCGTTAGGTTCGCCATTGTCGAAGGAACATCCAGCTACAACATCATCCTCGGGCGGTTTTTCCTCCACCAGCTCAACGCTATCTCCTCCTCCTACCATCAACTCCTCAAGTTTGCAATAGGAAAGGGTATCGTCTGCATCTGAGGAGATCAACAAGCTGGGCGATCTTGAGAAGCGACTGCCGCAAAAATAGACCGTCGAGTAGACCTGGCACCACCAAAACGCCCGAGAGATGAAACATGCCTTTTTTCAAGATAGCAACCAAAGGAGATCCCACTGACCGAACCTCCACCAATCGAGTGGGAGACCTCACATTCAATCGAAGAAACTATCCAATAAACATCGGCAGTGGCGATCTCCCTCGAAAGACTTTCATGGGTACCGGTCTCAGCGACACAGAACCGCGAGACATGGTATCCTTCATTCAATCCAACATTGACGTCTTCGCTTGGTGCTTCGAAGATATGCCCAGGATTAACCCCGATGACGCATGTCACCGACTTGCCATCAAAGAAGGAGTGAAGCCCGTCAAGCAAAAACCTCGAGCAATTTGACCAGAACGTCAAGCTGTCGTCCAAGAAGAGATCAGTAACCTACTCGCAGCAGGCTTCATCCGCGAAGTAGAGTACCCTACTTGGATCTCTAACATTGTCACGGTCTCTAAGAAGAACGGGAAAGTCAGAGTCTGCATCGACTTCACCAACCTCAACAAGGCGTGCCCCAAAGACCCATTCCCCATGCCAAGGATAGATAGACTCGTCGACGCCACTGCTGGCCACGAGCTCCTATCGTTCATGGACGGATCTCCGGGTATAACCAGATCCTCTTGCATCCGGATGATCGGGAGAAAACTTGCTTCGTGACGGACCAAGGCCTCTACTGCTACAACGTGATGCCCTTCAGCCTCAAGAACGTTGGATCAACCTATCAAACGCTAGCCATGAAGATGTTCGAAGAACAGATCGGTCGCAACGTCGAAGTCTATGTCGATGATCTTCTCACCAAAAGCTCAAACCGAGAGTGCCACCTCTCCGATCTGACAGATACATTTTAAATCCTCCGAAAGTATCGCATGAAGCTCAACCCAGCTAAGTGTACCTTCGGAGTTCAATTAGGCAAGTTCCTGGGTCACCTCGTGGCCAGGAAAGGCATCGAAGCCAATCCCGACTAGATTTGAGCAATCCTCGATATGCCTTTGCCTATAAATCGGAAGGAGGCTCAGCACCTCACTGGAAGACTAGCTGCTCTCAATCGGTTCATCTCAAAATCTTCCGACAAATGCAAGCCTCTGTTCGACAAATTACGGAAGGCAGACACCTCCGGATGGAGTCCGGTCTGTGAACAAGCCTTCCAAGACGTCAAGAACTATCTCACGAGAGCTCCTATCCTTGCAGCTCCACTCGCAATGGAAGATCTTTGGCTCTACCTCGTCGTGACTGATCAAGCCATCAGTGCGGTCTTAGTAAGCAGAAGGGAAGGTGCAGAACGTCAAGTCTACTACATCAGTCACATCCTTCTTCCGGCAGAGACTCGCCACTCAAAGATCAAAAAAGTCACACTTGACTTGCTTACGGTATCACGGCGTCTTACTTCGTCTCTCATCCAATAACAGTTGTCTCGGAGCACCCACTCAAAGACATCCTCGATAAGGCTGGTCGAGCGGGCCGAATGACAAAATGAGTAATCGAAATGAGTGCTCTGGGGATTCAATTCGAACCTCGTACTTCTCTCAAAGGGCAAGCGGTTGCTGACTTCCCCGTGGAGGATCCCATCACATGGGAAGAAGACGTCGAAATGCACCTCGATGACGGTGATGAACCCTTATTCAATTTAGCTCCAAAGACCCTCAATCCGAGCCATGAGACTCCCACTACCTTGTCAACCCAATAGAAACTCTATACTGATGGGGCTTTAAGTGTGATCGGTTCGAGAATTGGGATAATATTGATATCCCCCAAGCTCGATCATCTTCAAAAGGCTATCCTCCTCGGGTTTAGCGCCACCAACAACGAAGTCAAATATGAGGCACTCATCTCTGGTTTAGAGATTGTTGAATCCCTGGGAGTAGATCGACTCATCATCTACAGCGACTCCCAACTAATAATAAGACAGATCAACGGGAAGTACACAATGCAAGAATAAAGAATACAACATTACTTGGCCCTGGTGCGATATTACCAGCAACGCTTCGCTAACACCGAATTCATCCAAATCCCAAGAGCAGAAAATCGAGAGGCAGATGCCTTAGCAGATCGACTATCAAGAGGCGCCCAAGATTACCATCGAGCAGCAGATCGTCGCCACTACTGAAAGATCTGGGGGTTGGAAACAGCCAACCTCTGGTCTTGCCATGGCACACGAACTTGGAGATTGGAGACAGCTAATCTTTGACTTCTTCAAACAAGACAAAATGCTAGAAAACCCAATTCAAGCTAAAAGACTTCAAAGGAAACTTCCATGCTACAACCTCCAAGAAGCGGATCTCTACTTCAGATCACAAAGTGGGATGTTGCTCAAATGTGTTGGTCCCCTACAAGCTAAGGCGATCCTAATCAACATCCATTCCGGAGCCTACGGGAATCATTCAGGTGGAAGATCTCTCGAAGCAAAGACAAAGCTTCAAGGTTACTACTAGCCAACAATGGCAAGGGATGCTCGCCAAGTGGTTCAAAGGTGCGAGTCTTGTCAATGACACGCTCGGGCTATCCACCTCCCAGTAGATGAACTACATCCGCTAACAAGTCCATAGCCATTCCATCAATGGGGATTGGACTTCTTGGGTCCTTTCCCACCAACACCCAGCAAGAAGAAGTATCTGCTGTTAGCCACAGATTACTTCACCAAATGGGTGAAAGCAGTGCCACTCTTCCGAGAGACTGACGATGAAGTCATCAAGTTCATCAGACATAATATCTTCTCAAGGTTTGGCATGCCACAAATCCTGATTGCTGACAACGGAGCTTAATTCAATTCTGACAAATTTTGTGAATTCTGTCTAAACCACGAGATCAAGCTCTTCTACTCAACTCCAAGGTACCCTCAGTGCAACGGTCAAGCCGAAGCCTCTAACAGAGCTATCCTTGGCTTACTCAAGAAGAAACTCGATAAAAAGAAAGGATTATGGGAGAAGGTCCTACTAGAGGTCTTGTGGGGATATCGAACTACTCCAAGGCGATCGACTGGGTTCTCCTCCTTTCGCCTAACCTACGGATCGAAAGCAGTTCTTCCAACAGAGGCCATCTCAAGCACTCTGAAGACCAAAGCCGTAGAAGAAGGTGTCAACGACGAACTTCGAACCGATGACCTCGACTTCTCTGAAGAGTTGCGCAATCAAGCAATAATTTGTATTGCACAATACCAGCAAAAGATCAAGCGAGCCTACGATCAGAAGGTTAGCAAAAGACAATTCCCGATTAGAAGCCTGGTCCTTAGAGCGGTCTTCTACAACACCAGAGAGCACAGCAGCGAAAAATTAGCTCCCAATTGGAAAGGAACCTACATAGTGGAATCGATGGAAGACAAATAATCCTATCGCTTGATCTCGCCAGAAGGAGATCGACTACCACAAGCTTGGAATGCCAGACATCTCAAAATGTTCTATCCTTGATGTAACCTCTACTGAATGAAGACTTCTTTCAATCCAAATCTTGTTCGTTTCAACTCGACATTCATCTCACATTGATTAACAAGTTTGGGTGTTTGTGTTGTGACACAACCCCTTACAGGCAAATGTTAAACAGTTCTAAGTTGTGAGATAGCACAACTCTTAACTGATCAATTCAATTAACAAGTTTGGGTGTTTGTATTGCGACACAACCCCTTACAGGCAAATGTTAAACAGTTCTAAGTTGTGAGACAGCACAACTCTTAACTGATCAATTCAACTAACAAGTTTGGGTGTTTGTGTTGCGATACAACCCCTTACAGGTAGATGTTAAACAGTTCTAAGTTGTAAGACAACACAACTCTTAACTGGTCAATTCAATTAACAAGTTTGGGTGTTTGTGTTGCAACACAACCCTTTACAGGCAGATGTTAAACAGTTCTAAGTTGTGAGACATCACAAGTCTTAACTGATCAATTTAATTAACAAGTTCGGGTGTTTGTATTGTGACACAACCCCTTACAGGCAGATGTTAAATAGTTCTAAGTTGTGAAACAACACAACTCATAGCTGATCAATTCAATTAATAAGTTTGTGTACTTGTGTTACGACACAACCCCTTACAGGCAGATGTTAAACAGTTCTAAATTATAAAACAGCACAACTCTTTGACTGATCGGTTCGATTAACAAGTCTGGGTGCTTGTGTTGCGACACAACCCCTGACAGGCAGATTGTTAAACACTATCATTCGATTCAAAACATTAATGTTCAGACAATTCAACACAAAAGACAATTCCATTTCAAAACAAGTCTTTATTTCTTAACTTTCAAGTACAAGTGAGCTTTTACATATGCGAGTCTTACAGGTACAAAAACAGAAAAGAGATAGAATACATCAGGGCATTGCTACACTTTGAGCGCGCGACCTATCTCCTTCAAATCCACCACGAGACTTGCTCGCCACAGACGCCTTGGAAGAATGGACGCCACTCGTATGAGCCTGCCTGAGGGCCTCCATCGCCTTCTCCGCAGTTGACCAGAAACTCTCACTTTCGATGCGAGTCTCCTCGAGCTCCTTCCTCTAGGCCTCCTCTCTGGCTGCAAAAGCTGTCTCCTTTGCAGAGAGCTGGGCCTTCAGCTCCTTTATTTCCAAGGCACGATCGTGGGCAAGAGTCTCCACCTTGAAGAACCTATTCTTCAAGTCATGAAGCTCATGACCCTGATCAGTGTAGCAAGCGAGCCACCTCTTACTTTCAAGCTCCTCTTTATGAAGGGCCTCCTATAGCTTCTCCTTCTCAGCATTCGAGGCCTCCAGGAGGGTGTTCAAGAGAGTGACTTCTGCCGAAGCACTCCGCTCACTAGCCCTCCTGAAGAGCCTACTGGTAAGCTTTAGAACAGCTGAGTTCTGCCAACACAAAGAAAGTCAGAAGCATATCGAAGAATGAACAATTCATAGTCCAAGTCACAGCCGATGGATTTACCACTACTTCAAGCCTATCGTAGGCTTCTTCCAGGGGCGCGTCAGGAAGATTACAGAGCTTCCTTATTGTCCCCGTCGGGTGTTTGACCGATCGGTCGGATTTGACAGACCGGGCGGGTTTAGCCCACCTATTGCCCTCAATCTATCAACAGTTCTCTCTTCTTCACAGGAACCTGGATCCCGCAAAGCTCTACAAAACCTCAATATCACCGGCCCTTGATAAAGAGATTGGATTTAGCACCATAAAGTCCAAGTCAGCAAGCGGCCCTTAGCTAACTTGGAGGGGGTAACTGTGGGTGCAAATTTTGACCAAATGGTCCATACACCGCGGGACCCACCAGCCTTGCCTGGGAGGTCCACGGAGGCTACCGCGGGACCCACCAGCCCTGCCTGGTGGGCCCACAAAGACTACCGCGGGACCCACCAGCCCTGCCTGGGAGGCCCACGAAGACTACCGTGGAACCCACCAGTCCCACCTGGGGGGCCCACGAAGACTACCGCGGGACCCACCAGCCCTGCCTGGGGGGCCTACGAAGACTACCACGGGACCCACCAGCCCTGTTTGGGGGGCCCATGAAGACTACTACGTGACCTACCAGCCCTGCCTAGGGGGCCCATGAAGACTACCACGGGACCTACCAGCCCTGCCTGGGGGGGTCCATAGATACTACCGCGGGATCCACCGGCCCTGCCTGGGGGGTCCACGGAGGCAACCACGGGGCCCACCAGCCCTGCCTGGGGAATCCCCGAATACGAAGGTAAAAACCACTATTTGCCCCGGATTTCCTCCCATAGTTTTTCTATTAATAACAGACCCTTCAAATGTAAAAGGATCGAATTCTGAAATCCAGAACCAAAATCCTAAAATCCAGAGCTCTGACTTCGATATTCCTTCTACTTCGATCTTCTTTATGACGAGATCAGTGATACTCGGCCTGTCGAGGCCACTTCAAGTGAAGTGTTAGTGAATTCGGGTTGCACCCTATAGTACGGAGACGTATGCTTCGACTGAACACCGAGATCATACCTCTTGTCAATCTCTTTTCTGTTTGCATATCGAAAGTTTTAACCCAGCCATCTAGGCATCAACCTTCAAACCTATCTCTCAGCCAATAGATCGATCAAAAGATCTTCGACTCAACTTCAATTGACTAGTTGGGCGGAGTTTTCGGATCGGTACGGAAATCATCCCCCACATGTACGCAAAAACAATGTAAAGAGATTTGGACCTAGTTTGGGCAGAGTTAGCCTGTCCTTTGGGCTGGGTTGGGCTCGAACATTCAAGCCCGATGTGGTATTGACCGGGTATGAACAACCACTAACCTGACTCAAAGCCCGAAATATTTTATTTTAATTATTTATATACAATGAATATCTAATTTTAAAAGCGCTCGCTTTACAAATATCAATGCTTCGAACTTTAGAAACATTATTTCACATATATTCTTTTAATATATATCATAATCAATGTTATTTTTTACTTTTATTGTGTGATTAAGAGAAGAAAAAAAATATTTAGACATATACTGTACTAGAAATGCGAGTTTAATTTGCGACGGGTCTGGGGATGGGCTTCATAAAACAATTTCGGACCGACTTTGGGCCAAGCCCAAATTTTAATTTGGGTCCGGATCAGATAAGAACACACACTCATAAGTTTGGGCCGGGCATGGGCATGGGCATGGGGTGGCCTGACCCGAACCCGACCCATTAACAACCCAATGCTTACAAGCAGCGGCACGACCAGCGGAGGTGGCAGTGAGTGTGAGCAGCGGAGGAGGTGACGGGCGACCGTGAGTAGCAGCACGAGTTGCAGCTACTCGCTGCCGAGACGACGGCAAACGCAACGGTTCGGTTTGGATTAGGTTTATGTTTAGGATTAAATCTAGGATTCATCCCAAGGCCAATAGATCTTAGGGTTTATGATTAGGCTTGATTTAAAAGGAGTGGCATTGAAAATAAAATTTGAAGCACAATGAGGGGCTTTTTCGGGCTTTTTCATCCTTGAAATATGGGTGTGCTTTAGCTAAAACTAATCTCTTGTTGAGGACTGTTCATTAGGACATCTTTTTTTCAATGAAAATTTTTTATTATTGCAACTTTTTTCTAAGCTATTTTTTACACAATACGTCTGATACATGATTTTGGAAACCAATGCAACGGCATGTTATAAATCTGCATCTCAAAATTTAGAGTTCGAATTCGTGGAAATTCTTATGTTTTTTGCAAAATCAATTATTCTTAACAAATCCTAATAATCCCTCTGATGTGCCTGGTTACTGTATTCGCCAAGTACCACTTCTAGAGGATGATCAGGGGTTGTTGATGATGTTGAGCTATATTGATAATCAATTGACTTCATACAAAGAGTGCTTAACAGAAATTTAAGCAAGCCTATTACTTGCTTCATTGCCTTTCCTAGTGTTAGAACACCCCATATCTCCAAAAGGCTATCCTCTTGGAAGGGGGTAGAGCACATCAAGTATATTAAACGGTCTATAGGTGCCCTCCTTACCGATGTGGGACTATTCAACACCTAGGTATGAGCTTGACTGTTGTAATCGGTCGTTGCTCCATCAATTTGCAGCAATCTTTGATCACCGAAATCAATCTTCAAGGAATCAGTCTATGCAATAAAAATCGCGGCCTAGCATTGGGTTTCACAGGCGGTCGGAGTTGTCGATAGATCCGGCGAAAAGTTGATCCCGATAGGTGCCAATATATTTGTCAGCAAAGTGAGTTTTCACCCCCATTAGCCCACATGAAGGCTGTTGGTAGGTTGCTCATGACCTTTAGCAATGCACATCAAACCCACTAAAAACGTGAACAAGTTTTTCTAGGTGAAAAGGATGTGGGAACGCAATATTTAGAGGGCAAATTATAAAAACCCTGCTCTGAACTATACATTTTTTTTTCATCAAGAGGGAGGTCACAATCGGACTCCGAGGAGAGGCCACATGCCGGCGCAAGAGACCACAACCACCACCGTCTACCGGGCGGAGAGAACAACACACCATCCGGCGACCCAAGAAGCGCCACCTACCGGCGCAAAGAACAATTGCCGAGCGGACCGCCACAACACCGCCGTTGGCGGACCTAGGATTTTTTTCTCTGGGGCATACATATTAAAAACTAACTGACGTCGATGTCTTGAGTTGGAAACTTCAGTTGGCGGCGTGACAATGTCACTATCCTTCCCTCTAGTCCTCGGGGTCCTTCAAAAATTTGGGACTATAACTGGCTGACTCGCCGAGGTAGTGATGGTCGAGAATAACAAGATGTACGGGTCCTCGTTTTTTTTTTTTGGTAATGACGTGAAGCTTGGTCAAAGTAGGGTTGAAGTTACTCTTTGCAAAAAAAAAAATTTGATATAGTCATTTCACTACAGCAAAAAGTAAAATTTCAATAATAAAGAGTAATATTTGTAACTGTGCAAATTGCTACTCTTTGCTGTAGTGAAGAGTAACATATGTTATTATAGTATTACAAACAATTGTCATTTAAAGTAGATCTTTTTGAGAAAGACCTAGTGCAAAACCATCTTATTTACCGGCCTTTTCACAAAATTGATCTATTGCCAAGGACCTACTAAATCCTAAAAACATCCCTATATCCATAGTAAATATGAGAAGAAGAAATGAGAACCGGAGGCTAATTCGGCCCTTCGTATCTTAATTGTTTTTCATCGGAATTCAGCGATTCCAGAGGCATTGCGATCCTCATCTAAGCCTATACGACATCGTCTATAGGCGAGAGAAAATATTAAAGCCAATACCAACATACAACTTTGTACAGTATGTATAAAATCTCTAACTTTTTTCCAAAGGGAGGGACCCAAGGCTCAAGGTAGGTCCGCAGCAAAACGACGATGGCGTTGGTTTTGGGCTAAAATTCGATTGGTTGAAAGTTTCACACCAAGGGGCCTTTAAAATAGAAAAAAGATAAAAATGCCCCTGGTAACAAACTTTAAGCCGGTTGTATTTTTGATCGAAACCCGAGCCATATATATCATCCCTAGACAAAATGAGGGTGGCATGGGTTTTGGGCCAAAATATGACCAGCCCAAAGTTTCCTACATGGGGCCTTTAAAATGGGAAAAAAACAAAAATACCCCCGATATTAAACATTTGGCCGATCTCAATTTCGCCCGAAACCCGCACCATTGCCACTGTCCTAAGGCAAAACTAGTATGGGGCAGGTTTCGGGCCAAAATTAAACCAGTTGAAAGTTTCATACCTTGGGTCTTCAAAAAGGGTAAAAAATGAAAAATACCGTCGGTATGAAACTTTCTTCCGAAACCCACACCCTATCCACCATCCTAAGGAAAAACAAAGGTGGTGTGGGTTTCGGGCTAAAACTCGACTAGTCGAAAGTTTCATACTTGGAAGGACTTTAAAAAGGAAAAAATACAAAAATTCCTATTGTATGAAACCTTTGGCCGGTCGAATTGCATTCGTCCGTAACCCGTACTATATCGACTGTTTTGAGGCAAAACGAAGGTGGCGCGTGTTTCAGGCCAAAATCGACCGATTGAAAGTTTCATACAAAGGGGCCCATTAAAATAGGAAAAAGATAAAAATGTTCCCAGTATGAAACTTTAGAAAGGCCGCATTTTTGTCCAAACTCCCCCCATATCCACTATTCCGACGCAAAACACGGGTGCCACATGTTTCAGGCCAAAATTCGACCAACCAAAAGTTTCATACTAGGGGGCCTTTAAAATTGAAAAAAGATGAAAATACCTCGCATTATGAAACTTTCGGCAAGTCGAATTTTGGCCCAAAACCCATGCCACCTTTGTTTTGCCTTAGGACGGTGGATATGGCACGGGTTTTGGGCGAAATTACGATCGGTCGAAGGTTTTATACCGATGTTATTTTTCATGTTTTTCCCTTTTTAATGCCCCCCCTGTATAAAACTTTTGGTTGGTCGAATTTGGCCCGAAACCGGCGGCACCCACGTTTTGCCTCAAGACGGTGGCTATGGTGCATATTTCAGGTGAAAATGAGATAGGCTAAAAGTATAATATCGAAGGCGTTTTTGTCTTTCACCTTTAAATTTTTTTAATGCCCCAAGTATGAAACTTTGGGCGTTCGAATTTCTACCCGAAACCCACAACATCCTCGTTTTGCCTCGAGAAGATATATATGTCACGTATTTTAGTCAAAAATATGGCCAGCTTAAAATTTCATACTGGTGGAATTTTTGCCTTTTTCTTATTTTATAGGTCGTCTTATATGAAACTTTCAACTGATCGAATTTTGGCCCAAAACTAGCTCCACCCTCATTTGCCTCGAGACAGTAGATATGAGTGTGTTTCATACGAAAATGCAACTGACCAATGTTCCAATCTAGGTGCATTTTTGTCTTTTTTTCTTTTTATTTCAGGACGATGGATATCACAAGGGTTTAGGGCGAAATTATTACCGACCGAAAGTTTCATATCGGGGTTGTAATTTCCCTTTTTAAAGGACCCCCAGCATGAAATTTTCGACCGATCGAATTTTGGCCCGAAAACCGCACCACCCTCATTTTGCCTAGGTACAGTGGATATGGCACAAGTTTTGGTCAAAATTGTGACTGATCGAAAGTTTCATAACTAGGACATATTTATCTTTTTTCCTTTTTATAGGCCCCCCTGTATGAAACTTCCAGCCAATCAAATTTCGGCCTGAAACCCACACTACCCATGTTTTGCCTCTAGACGGTGAGTATGGTGTGGGTTTCGGACGAAAATGCGACCGGTCGAAGGTTTCGTACCGGCGGAATTCTTATCTTTATCCTATTTTAAAACCCCCCCCCCCTCCCCCGGTCCTCCGAAATGAAAATGCGACCGATCAAAAGTTTCATTTCGAAGGTATTTTGTCTTTTTCATATTTTAATGCCCCTCCGAAATAAAACTTTTTGTCGGTAGAATTTTGACCCAATACTAGCGCCACCCTCGCTTTGCCTTGGAACTATGAATATGGTATGTGTTTCGGGTGAAAATGCAACCGGCCGAAAATTTCATACCTGGGGAAATTTTGTCTTTTTTCCATTTGAAAGCCCCCCTCCCCTCATATGAAACTTTCAGCTTGTCAAATTTTGGCCTAATACCCTTTCCATGCACCCTCGTTTGATTTGGGACGGTGGATATGATGTGGGTTTTGGGCAAAAATACGACCGACCTAATGTATCATACCAGGAACACTTTTATCTTTTTCCCTTTTTAGAGATCGCCCTTGGTATTAAACTTTCGGCTAATAAAATTTTGCCCCGAAACCTTCACCACCCTTGTTTTGCCTTAGAGACGATAAATATGGTGCGGGTTTTGGACGAAATTGCGAACGATTGAAAGTTTCATACCGATGGCATTTTTCTTTTTTTCCTCCCTTTTTAAAGAACCCCCCGGTATGAAATTTTAGTCGGTCGAATTTTGGCCCTAAACTCATGCCACCCTCGTTTTTCCTCGGGACGATTGCTATGGCACCGGTTTTCTGGCGAAAATGCAAGCGGCCGAAAGTTTCATACTGAGGTCATTTTTGTTTTTTTTCCTTTTTAAAGGCCCTCGGTATAAAACTTTGGGCCGATTGAGTTTTGGCCCGAAACCCGTGCTACCCTTGTTTTTCTTCAAGACGGTATAAAGTTTTATGTCAGGTACATTTTTATCTTTTTCCTATTTTAAAAGCCCCCTTGTATGAAACATTTAGCCAATTGAATTTGGGCCGAAACCAACAACACCATCGTTTTGCCTCGAGACGTGGATATGTCGCATGTTTTGGGATTAAATGCAACATGTCATATGTTTCATACCGGGGGCATTTTTATTTATTTTCCTTTTCAAAGGCCCCCCGGTATGAAACTTTCAGACAATCGAATTTTGGGCCGAAACCCGTGCTACCCTCGTTTTGCCTCTGGACGGTGGATATGGCGCGGGTTTCAATTGACATTGTAACCGGCTAAAAGTTTTATAGCTGAGGCATTTTTATCTTTTTTCCTTTTAAAGTCCCCCTGGTATGAAATTATTGGCCAATCAAATTTTGGACCAAAACTGTGCTACCCATGTTTTACCTCAGGATGGTGGATATAGTGCGAGTTTTGGACAAAAATGCAACCTGCCAATGGTTTCATATTAGGGGCATTTTTATCTTTTTCCTATTTTAGAGGCACCCTCAGTATGAAACTTTTGACAGATCAAATTTGGATCGAATCCCGTGCCATCCTCGTTTTTCCTATGGACGGTTGATATGACTTAGGTTTTGAAAGAAAATATGACCAATCGAAAGTTTCATGTCGGGGGTATTTTTATCTTTTTTCCATTTTAAAGGCCCCTCCCCATGGTAACTAACCTTTGGCTAGTCAAATTTTGGCCCGAAACCTGTGCCACCCTCGTTTTTCCTCAGGACGATAGATATATTGCGGGTTTCAAGTGAAAATACATTCGATTGAATGTTTCATTCCGGGGGTATTTTTGTCTTTTTCTCTTTTAAAAGGCTCCATGTTATGAAACTTTTGGCAAGTCAAATTTTGGCCCTCCCAGCTTGCAATATATACTCTTTGGTCGCCCTTGCATACGAGATTTACACTCTGGCCGCCCTCCCTACCTGCAAGATTTATTCTCCATCATTCAAGATTAATGGTAGTGTCTAGAACGTAGTTTAAACCAAACTTGAACACAACAAAATGTAACTAGACACAACCAAAATTCAAACTGACGTAATTGAAAAGTCAAAACTTGTAATAACTTTGTGCTCGCTTAGTGGATTAGCTATTATGACCTATTTTCAAAAATGGCATACAGAGACCGACGAGATTTGTCAACCAGTACACAACTCAATTGTAATTTAAATGCAACTAATGTATCAAAACACAACTGGATGCAACCAAAATGCAACCCAATGCAACTGGACAGTCAAAACTTTGAACAAGCACTACTATGTGCTCAGTTCCTAGATTTACTATTATGATCTATTTTGGAAATGACATTAGGAGCCCTATGAGATTTTACCTCCAGAAAGCACCTTATACGTAGTTCAAATATAACAAAACACAACAAAACGTCGTTGGACGTAACTAAAATGCAACCTGACAGAACCAGATCGTTAGAAATTTGAACGAGTAAAACTTTGTGCTCGGTTGGTAGATTACTTATTATGACCTATTTTTCAAACAAGTCATGCAAAGCTTTACATGGTTTGACTACTAGAACGCTATTTAAACATAATTTAAATACAACAAACGCAACTAAACACAATTGGACGTAACCCAATGCAACTGTATCGTCAAAACTTTAAATGAGCATAACTTTGGTCTTGGTTAACACATTGGTTCTGAAGGTCAGACCACGTAAGGCTCTTCATGCCATTTCCGAAAATAGGTTATAAAAGCCAATCCACCAACCGAGTATAAAGTTATGCTTATTCGTAGTTCTAACGGGCTAGTTGCGTCGGGTTACATTTTGGTTACTTTAATTTATGTTTTGTTATGTTTAAATTACATTTAAGCTACATTCTAGTGGTCAAACATTGTAGAGATTCGCATGAAATTTTTGAAAATATGCCAAAATAGCCAATCCACTAACAGAGCATAATGTTATACTCGTTCAAAATTCTGACAGTCCTGTTATGTCAGATTGCATTTTGGTTACGTCCAATTGCATTTTGTTGCATTTTATTAGGTTTGAACTATATTTAAGTTGGGTTTGAAGGCCAATCTCGTAGGGCTCCTCATACCATTTTCGAAAATAGGTCATCATAACCAACCTGCCAACCAAGCCAAAAGTTGTGTCGTTCAAAGTTTTGACAATCCAGTTGTGTTGGGTTGCATCCAATTGTGTTTATTGTGTTTATTGCATTAAAATTGCATTTAAGCTACATTCTAGTTGCCAAAACTCGTAGATCTTCACATGTCATTTTCAAAAATAAGTCATAATAGACAATCCACCAACAGACAACAAAGTTATGCTCGTTCGAATTTTTGACAGTTTGGTTGCGTCAGGTTATGTTTTACTTACATCCAATTGCACTTTATTGTATATTGTTATATTTAAACTACGTTTAAGTTATGTTCTAGAGGAAAAATCTCGTAGGGCTCGTTATGCCTTTTCCAAAAATAGGTCATATAAGTAAATCTGTAAACCGATCACAAACTTATGCTCTTTAAATATTTTAACGATCCAATTGTGTCGGGTTGCATTTTGGTTGTGTCTGGTTGTGTCTGATGCATTTTTTGCATTTAAGCTGCGTTCTGGTTGAAAAACGTCATAAGGCTTCGCATGCCAATTTCGAAAATAGGTCATAAAATCCAATCCACTAAACGGCAACAAAGATATGCTCGTTCAAATATTCGACGATCTAGCTACGTCGGTTGCGTTTTAGTTGCATCCAGTTGCTTTTTTTGTGTTTAAGTTTAGTTTAAACTGTATTCTGGACTCCACTAAGCTTGGATGGCCGGACAGTAGATCTCACAGTTGGGGAGGGCTGCCCGAGAGTAGATCTCGTATATGATAGTGGCCTGAGAGTAGATCTCGCAAGCAGGGAGGTCCAAAATTTGACTAGCTGAGAGTTTCATACTGGGGGGGCTTTTTAAAAAGAAAAAAGGCAAAAACATATCCCCAGTATGAAACAATTAGCCAGTCATATTTTTGCCTAAAACCCGCTTCATATCCATCGTCCAGAGGCAAAACAAGGGTCGCACCAGTTTTGGACCAAAATTTGACTAGCTAAAAGTTTCATATGGGAAGTGGGCCTTTAAAATAGAAAACAGATAAAAATGCCCCCTTATACACATACGGGTGCTAAAGTCACCCATTTGACACATAGATATACCCCCTATGATGTAGTCTTGAGGGGGTTACTCTATGACTGCTCTCATAATATGCAACATGAATAAGAATCACACAATAGTGGAACCCCTTCTAGCAATAGGACTCTTTATATTTTGGCCACACATATACGGGTGTTAAAGTCAGTCCTTTGACTCATAGATGTACCACTCCCATGAAATAGTCGGGGGGGGCGGGGGTACACTTGGTCTCCATTAATAATGGAATTAGAATCCTATAATAGTAGAACCTCTCTTAGCTATATGACTCTATATATTTTGGCTACACACATGCAGGTGTTAAAGTCACCCCATTGATACATAAATATACCCCAATTATATAGTCAGGATAGGGGGATGCATTGGACTCCATTAATAATCTGCTACATAAATAAGGAATAGTGGGACCACCCTAGTTATGAAATTCTTTATAATTTAGCCATAAATATGTGGGTATTAAGTTACCCCTTTGACACAGATATACCCCCCCATGATATAGTCGGGAGTGGGGGGGTACACTGGACTCCTCTCATAATCTCCTACATGAATAAGGATCCTAGAATAGTGAGACCCCTCCTAGCTATGTGACTCTTTATATTTTAGCCATTAATATGTGGGTGTTAAAGTTACCTCTGTGACACATAAATGTACCCCTAATGATATAGTCAGGGTGCACAGGTACACTAGACTCCTCTTATAATCTACTACTTGAATAAGAATTTCATAATAGTGGGACCCTTCTAGCTATGGGACTCTTTATAATTTAGTCATACATATATGGGTATTAAAGTTACCACTTTGATACATAATATACCCCCCATGATATAAATGTAACCCTCCATAATATAGTCGGGAAAAATAGGGTACAATGGAGTCATCTTATAATCTACTATATGAAAAAGGATCCCAAAATAGTAGGATACTCCTAGCAATGAGACTCTTTATATTTTTGCCATTAACATACGGATATTAAAGCCACCCCTTTGTCACATAAATATACCCCCCTATGATATAGTTAGATGAGGGAGGGGGTATACTTTGACTTTTCTTATAATCTTCTATATGAATAAAGATCCCATAATAGTATGACCCTCTTAGTTATGAGACTTTTTATATTTTGGTTTCACGCTTGCGGGTGTTAAAGTCATCACTTTGACACATAGATGTACTACCCATGATGTAGTCGGGGGGGTATATTTGGACTTCTCTCATAATCTGCTTTCTGAATAAAGATTATACAATAATGACACCCCTCATTATATATTTTTGCTACAAATATGTCAGTGTTAAAGTCACCCTTTTGACACATAGATATACCCCCAAATGATATTGTCAAGGGGAGTACACTTGGACTTCTCTTATAAATATGAATAAAAATCCCACAATAAGGGGACCCTTTCTAGTTATTTGACTCTTTATATTTTGGTTACACATAAGCGGGTGTTAAAATCACCCCATTGACACATAAATGTTCCCCCTATGTTGTAGTCTTGGGGGGTGGGTGTACTCTAGTATTATTCTCATAATCTACAATATGAATAAGGATCATATAATAGTTGGACCCGTCATAGATATAGGACTCTTTATATTTTGGCCACATATATTTGGATATTAAAGAAACCCATTGGATATATAGATATAACCCCCATGGTATAGTTCGGGGGGGTTACACTTGGACTCCTCTCATAATATGCAATATAAATAACGATCTTACAATAGTGGGACCCTTCTTAGCTATGTGACTCTTTATATATTGGTCACACACATGTGGGTGTTAAATCTACCCATTTGACACATAAATGTACGCTCTTATGATGTAATAAAAAGGAGGGGGCCCACTTGGACTCATCTTAAAATATACTATATGAATAAGGATCCTACAAGTGTATGATCCCTCCTAGCTATGAGACTTTATATTTTTGCTACATAAATATGGGTGTTAATGTCACCCTTTTGACATATATAGATATACCCCCCATGATTTAGTCTCAGTAGGGGGTATACTTGAGCTCCTCTCATAATCTGCTATACGAATAAGCATCTTATAATAGTGGTACCCCTTCTAGCTATATGACTCTTTATATTTTGGTGACACATATAAGGGTGTTAAAGTTCTCCTTTGACAGATTGATGAACCCTCATGATGTAGTTGGGGGCAGGGGTGGGGCACACTTGGACTCTTCTTATAATCTGTTATATAAATAAGGATCCCATAATAGTAGGACCCCTCATAGCTATGAGACTCTATATTTTTGATATATACATGCGGGTTTAAAGTCACACCTTTGACATAAAGATATACCCTCATGATGTAATCGATAAAGGGTACACTTGTATTCCTCTTATAATCTACTAAATGATAAGGATCACATAATAGTGGGATCCTTTGTAACTAATAGGCTTTTTATATTTTGGCCAAACATATATGGCTATTAAAGTCACCCTTTTAACACATAGATGTACCCTATATAATATAGTTAAGGTGGAGGGGAGTACACTTGGAATTATTTCATAATCTGCTATATTAATAAAGATCCCATAATAATAGGACTCCTCCTACCTATGGGACTCTGTATATTTTGGCCATGCACATGGAGGTAATAAAGTCACATCTTTGTTATATAGATGTACCTCCCAAAGATATAGTCAGGGAGGGGGGTATACCGGGACTCCTCTCATAATCTACTATATGAATAAGGATCTAATAATAGTGGGACCCCTCCTACTATGTGTCTCTTTATATTTTAGCCATATATATATGGGTATTAAAGTTACCCCTTTAACATATAGATGTACCCCCAATGATGTAATGGGAAGGGGGAGGGATCACTTGGACTCCTATCATAATATGCTATATGAATAAGGATCCCAAAATAGTAGGACCCTTCTTAGCTATGGGACTCTTTATATTTTGTCCATATATATGCGGGTATTAAAGTCATTCATTCAACACAAAGATATATCCCCTATGACATAGTTGAGGGGGGGTATACTTGGACATCTCTCTTAATATTCTTCATGAATAATAATCCTAAAATAGTGGGATCCTTTATGGATATGGGACTCTTTATGTTTTTGCCACACATACGGGTATTAAAGTTAACTTTTTGACATATAAATATACTCCCCAATGATCTAGTGGGTGAGGGTACACTTGGATTCCTCTTATAATCTATTATATAAAAAAGGATCTCATAATAACATGACCACTTCTAGCTATATACTCTTTATATTTTGGCTACACACGTACGGATGTTAACGTTACTCATTTGACACATAGATGTACCCCCCCATGATATAGTCTTAGGGGATAACCTAGGACTGCTCTCATAATATGAAACATGAATAATAATGCCATAATAGAGGGACCCCTCCTAGTTATGAGACTTTTTATATTTTAGCAATACACATATGGATATTAAAGTCACCCCTATGATATATAGATATACCCCCCATCGTGTAGTCAGGGGAGGTATACTTGGACACCTCTCATACTCTGGTACAAGAAATATATGCCATAATAGTGGGACCCCTCTTAGCTATGAGATTTTTAAATTTTAGCCAGGCATAAGTGGTCATTATAGCCTCTCATTTGAATCATAAATGTATCACTCAAGATGTAATTGGGGGAAAGGGAGTTACACTTGGATTCCACTCATAATCTGATATATGAATAAAGATTCCAAAATAGTAGGATCATTGCTAGCTATGAGACTTTATATTTTGACTACATACATGTGGGTGTTAAAATTACCCCTTTAACTATATAAAAATCCTCGAATAATATAGTCGGGAGTGGGGATTATACGTTGATTCTTCTCATAATCTGTAATATGAATAAAGATCCCATAATAGTGGGACCCCTCCTAGCTATGGGACCTTTTATATTTTAGCTATTAACATGTACGCCCTTGATAAAATCGAAGGGGGTGGGGCGGGACGAGGCAAAATATACTAGACTTTTCTTATAATCTGCTATATTAATATTGATCCCATAATAATAGGACCCCTCCTAGCCATAGGACTCTTTATATTTTAGCCATTAACATGCAGGTGTTAAAGAGTGCCCTTTGACACATAGATATACCCCATATTATATAATCAGAGAGGGGAATGGGTACCCTTGCACTCCTTATATAATATGTTCTATGAATAAGGATCCCACAATAATAGAACCCCTCCTAGTTATAGGACTCTTTATATTTTTATTGTACATATACGGATGTTAAAGTAACCCCTTTAACACATTAATGTACCTCTATAATATAGTTGGGGGGGAGTACTTGGACTTCTCTCATAATCTACTTCATAATTAAGGAGCCCACAATAGTGGGACCCTTTCTAACTATATGACTAGTTTTATTTTCACCACATATATGCACTGTGTTAAAATCACCTCTTTTATATATAAATATACCCCCCTAGTATTGCAATCAGGGGGAGGTACACTAGGACTCCTCACATAATCTATTAGATGAATAAGGATCCAATAATACGTAGACCCCTTTTAGTTATGTGATTTATTATATTTTGGCTATACACATGAAGGTGTTAAATTCATCCCTTTGATATATAGATGTACCCCTCATTATGTAATCTTTTGGGGATAGGGAGAACTCTAGGACTACTCTTATAATTTGCAATATAAGTAAGAATCCCTTAATAATGAGACCCATATAGCTATAGGACTCTTTATATTTTGGTCACATAAATACAGGTGTTAAATTCATGTCGTTGATACATAGATGTACCCCCTATGATGTAGTATTGGGGGTACTCTATGATTGTTCTCATAATCTACAATATGAATAAGGATCCTATAATATTAGGACCCCTCCTAGCTATAGAACTCTCTATATTTTGACGATATACATATGAATTTTAAAGTCACCCCTTAGACACATAGATGTACTCCCCCCTATGATATAGTTGGGAGGGGATCATATATTTAGACTTAGCTTATAATCTAATATCTGAATAAAGATCCCATAATAGTGGGACCCCTCTTAGCTATGGGACTCTTTATATTTTAGGGTACACATATGGGTGTTAAAGCTACCAGTTGACACACAGATATACCCCTCATGATATAATCGATGGGGGAGAGGGGTACAATCAGACTCCTCTCATAATCAGCTATATGAATAAGGATCCGATAATAGTATGACCCTTCTTAGCTATATGACTCTTTATATTTTGGCCATATATATGCAGCTAATAAAGTCACCACTTTGATACATAGATGGGTACCCCCATGATGTAGTTTTGGAGGAAATTTTAGAACTGCTCTTATAATCTATTATATTAATGATGATCTCATAATAGTGAAACCCCTCTTAGCTATGGGACTTTTTTTATTTTAGCCACACACATGCAGGTATTAAGTCACCCCTTTAATACATAGACATATATCGTCTTTATATAGTTGGGGAAGAGGAGTACACTTGTACTCCTCTCATAATCTGCTACAAGAATAAGGATCCCATAATAGTAAGATCTATTATAACTACGAGACTTTATGTTTTGTCTACGCATGCGGTTGTTAAAGTTACCCCTTTAACATATAGATTTACCCCGTAATGATGTAGTGGGGGAAGGTATACTTTGCCTCTTCTGATAATCGGCTATAAAAATATGGTTCCCATAAAAGTTGGATGCCTCCTAGCATGGGCCAAGTATAATGGTCACGTATAGACGACACTTTATATTTTAGCCACACAGGTGTTAGAGTTACCCCTTTCATACATAGATATACCCCTCTATGATGTAGTCGGGGGGGGGTAGGGGGTATACTTGGATACCTCTTATAATCTACTTCATGAATAAATAACCCAAAATAATGGGACCCCTCCTAGCTTTAAAACTCTTTATATTTTTGCCACATATTTATAGATGTTAAAGTCACCCCTTTAACACATAAATATATCCCCCTATGATATAGTCAGGACAGGTTAAAGTTGGACTCCTCTCATTATTAATTAAATTAATAAAGATCTCATAATAAGGGTATCTCTTCTAGCTATATGACTCTTTATATTTTGGTTTCATATATACGGGTATTAAATTTACCCCTTTAATACATAGAAGTAACCAGTCATGATGTAGTCTTTTGCATGGTATATTGAAACTGCTTTTATAATCTACAATAAAAACAACGATCCTGCAACAGTGGGATCCCTCATAGCTATGAGACTCTTTATATTATGGACATACATATATAGGTGTTAAAGTCACCCCTTTAACACATAGATGTACACCCCCATGATGCAGTTGGGGGGGTACACTTGGACTCCTTTAATATTTTGTTATATAAATTAATATTCTATAATAATGGGAGCCCTCTTAGCTTTGAGATTTTATATATTTTGGCCACACACATGCGGGTATTAAAGCTACCCCTTTGACATATAAATGTACCCCTATGATATAATTGGGGTAGGTATAGTTGGACTCCTCTTATAATCTTTTATATGAATAAGGATCCCACAATAGTAAGACCTCTCCTAGCTATGGGACTTTTTATATTTTAGCCATACAATGTAGGTGTTAAAGTCACCCCTTTAACACAAAGAAGTACCCCTCTTGATGTAGTCAGGGGTTACACTTGGACTCGTCTCATAATCAACTTCATAAATAATGAGTCCACAATATGGCGATCCTTTCTAGGTATGTGACTCTTTATATTTTATCCATATACATGCAGGTGTTAAAATTACCACTTTGATAAAAAAATATATACCCTCTTATATTATAATCAGGTGGGGTATACTTGGCTTCGTTGCATAATCTGCTATATGAATAAAGGTCTCATAATAGTAGGACCTCACCTAGCTATGTGACTTTTTATATTTTGGCCATACGTATACCACTCTTAAAGTCACCCTTATTACACATGGATGTACCCCAATGATGTAGTCAGGGGACAGGGGGTAAACTTGGACTTATCTCATAATCTGTTTCATAAATAAGGATCCAAACATAGTGGGACCCCTCCTAGCTGTTGCATTCTTTATATTTTTATCACACACATGCAGGTATTAAAGTCATCCATTTGATACTAAATATACCCCTTAATGATATAATCGGGGGGAATTTGCTACATGAATAAGAGTCCTACAATATTCGGATCCTTTATTTCTATGGGACTCTTTATATTTTAGAAATATACACACGGGTATTGAAGTTACCCTTTTAATATATAGATATACCCCATATTATGTAGTTGGGGTCTAAGGGTACACTTGGACTCTACTTATAATTTGTTGTATGAATTAGGATTGCATAATAGTGGGACCGCTCATAGCCATATGACTCTTTATATTTTAGCCATATAAATAAGGGTGTTAAAATCACTCCTTTGACACATAGATATACCCTCCCATGATTTAGTTTGGGGAAAATACTTAGACTCGTCTCATAATTTGCTACATAAATAAGGATCCTATAATAGTGGGACCCTTCCTAGCTATAGGACTTTATATTTTAGCCATATAAATATAGGTGTTAAAGTCACCGCTTTGACACATAGATATAGTCAGGAAAAGGGGTACACTAGGACTCCTCTTATAATCTGGTTTATGTGTAAGGATCCTACAATAGTGGGACCCCTCTTAGCTATTGGATTCTTTATCTTTTAGCCCTATACATATGGGGATTAAATTCACCCCTTTGATATATAAATATACCCCCTATTGACCCATTGATATAGTTAGGGGGGGTATACTTAGACTCCTCTTATAATCTATTTTATGAATAAGGATCTCATAATTCTGGGATCACTCATAGCTATGGGACTCTTTATATTTCATCCATGCACATCCGGGTATTAAAGTCATCTCTTTAATAAATAGATATACCCTTTCATAATATAGATAGAAGGGGGTACACTTGGACTGCTCTCATACTCTGCTATATGAATAAGAATCCAACAATAATAAGACTCCTCCTAGTAATGTAACTCTTTTTATTTTAGCCATATACAAATAGGTATTAAAATTATCATTTTGATACATAGATGTACCCTCCTATGATATAGTCAGGGGGAGCGGTATACTTGGATTTCTCTCATAATCTTCTATATTAATAAGGATCTCTTAATAGTAGGAACCCTCTTAGCTATGAGACTATTTATATTTTTGTCGTATGCATGCGAATGTTAAACTTATCTTTTAACACATATATATAACCTTATGATATAGTCTTGGAGAAGGGGTTATACAAGGACTTCTTTTATAATTTGCTTCATGAATAAGGATCTAACAATAGAGGGACCCCTCCTAGCTATGGAATATTTTATATTTTTTCTACACATAAGTGGGTGTTAAAGTCACTCCTTTGACACATAAATTTACCTCCCAATGATGTAGTCGAGGGGTAGAGGGGTGGGTACACTTGGACTCCTTTCATAATTTGTGACATGAATAAGGATCTCATAATAAGAAGACCCCTTCTTGCTATGTGACACTTTATTTTGGCTATACACATATGGGTATTAAGATCACCCTTTTTACATATAGATATACCGCCAGATAATGTATTATTGGGGGGGGGGGGGGTACTCTAGGACTGCTCTCATAGTCGACAATATAAATATGGATCCTATAATAGTGGAACCCCTCCTAGCTAAGAGATTTTTTTATATTTTAGTCATACACATGAGGGTATTAAAGTCACCCCTTTGACATAAAGATGTACCCCCCACGATGTAGTCGGTAGGGGTATACTTGGACTACTGTTATAATTTGTTATATGAATAAAAATCCAACAATAGTAGGACCACTCTTAGTTATGAGACTCTTTATATTTTGGTCATATACATACGGGTATTAAAACTACCTCTTAACACATAGATGTACCCGCTATAATGTAATCAACGGGGCGGAGGGGGGTACACTTAGATTCCTCTTATAATCTGTTATGTAAATAAGGATTCAATAATAATGGGATCCCTCCTATAAGAATTTAAGTTTTAGCCACACATATGCGGGTGTTAAAGTCACCCCTTTGATAAAACAATATACCCCCTAATGGTGTAGTCAGGGGATAGGGGTGTATTAGGACTTCTCTCATAATCTACTATATAAATTTGGATCCCATAATAGTTGGACCCCTTCTAGCTACGAGACTTTTTATATTTTGGCCATATATATAAGGGTGTTAAAGTTTTGTCTTTGACACATAGATGTACCCCTCTATGATATTGTCAGAGGGGTACACTTAGAGCCCTCTTATAATCTGCTTTATGAATAATGATCTCATAATAGTAGGACCCCACCTTTCTATGAGACTCAATATTTTGGTCACACATATGCACGTGTTAATATCACACCTTTGACATAGAGATATACCCCCTTATGATATTACTGTAGGGGGGGTGTTATACTAGACTTTTCTTATAATCTAATATTCTAATAAGGATCCCAAAATAGTGGTATCCCAGCTATAACGTTCTTTATATTTTGGTGACATACTTACGGGTGTTAAAGTCGCCATTTACCATATAAATATACCCCCTATGATGTAGTCGGGGGGTACACTTAGACCTTCTCATAATTTACTATATGAATAAGGATTCAATAATAGTGGAACTCCTCTAAGCTATAAGACTCATTATATTTTGGCCATACAAATTTGGGTATTAAGGTCACCCCTTTGATATATTGATGTACCCTCCCTATTATATAGTCGAAAATTGGGGGGGGTATACACTTGTACTTCTCTTAAACTCTGTTACATAAACAAGGTTTCCACAATAATGGGAACCTTTCTTGCTACATGACTCTTTATATTTTGGCCATACACATATGGGTATTAAAGTCACCCTTTGATACATAGATATACCCCCCTCCCATGATCTAGTCGGGGAGGGGGAAGGGGATATATTTGGGCTCCTCTAATAATCTACAATATGAATTTGGATCCCTTAATAGTAAGACCCCTCCTAACTATAGGAATTTTGAAAATTTTGGCCACACATATGTGTGTTAAAGTCACTACATAGACATAAAGATATACCCCTATGATATAGTCAAAGGAGGGGGGTAAACTTGGTCTCCTCTCATAATATGGTACATCAATAAGGATTCTATAATAATAGTATCCCTCTTAGATATGAGACTTTTTATATTTTTGGATACATACAAGCATGTATTAAAGTTAGGCCTTTGACAAATAGATATACCCCCCATGATATAATCGAAGGGGGACACTTGAACTTCTCTTATAATCTACTATATGAATAAAGATCCCACAATAGTAGGACCTCTTCTTGCTATGAGACTTTATATTTTAACAACACATATGCAAGTATTAAACTCACCCTTTTATATATAGATGTACCCCTTATAATGTAGTCGGGGGGGGGGGGGGGGGGGGTATACTTGGACATTCTTATAATTTGCTACATGAATAAGGATTTCATAATAGTGGAGCTTCTCTTCGCTATATGACTTTTTATATTTTGATCCCATATATATGGGTGTTAAAGTTACCCATTTTATACATAGATATAGGTGTTAAAGTTACTTCTTTTATACATATGAGTATTAAAGTTATCTTTTTGATGCATCAAAGGGAGTACATCTATGTATCAAAGGAATGACTTTAATACCCACATATATATGGTTAAAATATGAACAGTCCCATAGATAAGATGGGTCCAACGATTATGGGATCCTTATTCATAAAGCAGATTATAATATGAGTCTAAGTGTACCCCCCTGGCTATATCATTGAGGGGCACATCTATATATCAAAGACGTAACTTTAATACCCTCATATATGTGGAAAAAATATAATGTGTCCCTTTGCTAGAAGGTGTCCAACTATTATGGGATCCATATTTATATAGCAGATTATAAGAGGAATCCAAGTACATCCCCCCGACTACATCAATAGAAGATATATCTTTTTATCATAGGGGTGACTTTAATACCTATATGTATGTGGCTAAAATGTAAATTTCCATAGCTAGAAGGGATCCCAATATTGTGGGATCCTTATTCATATAGTAGATTATAAGAAAAATCTAAGTGTACCCCGTCTCTCCCCTCCGATTACTCCATGGGGGGTATATTTATGTGTTAAAGATGTGGCTTTAATACCCATATGTATGTGGCTAAAATATAAAGAGTCTATTAGCAAAGATGGGTCCCACTATTATGGGATTTTTATTTATATAGCAGATTACAAGAAGAGTCCAAGCATACCCGAACCGACTACATCATGGAGGGTACATTTATATATCAAAGAGGTGGCTTTAACACCCTTATATGTATACCTAAAATATAAAGTGTCACTACAAAAAAGACATATTTTGCCGACGG
The DNA here is from genome assembly GCA_947650365.1 of Chamaelirium japonicum. NCBI lineage: Eukaryota > Viridiplantae > Streptophyta > Magnoliopsida > Liliales > Melanthiaceae > Chamaelirium > Chamaelirium japonicum. Next base: position 86,652,658 of record OX393549.1, read on the forward strand.
AATATTTTATTTCCGTCGGTAATAATATACTTATTACCGACGATAATAGTAATTTCCGTCGGCAAAAATACTACGAATTTTTAAATATTTTTTTTATTTTAATTACCGACAGTATAACAATTTCTGTCGGTATAATAGATTTACCGACGGATATTATTAAATCCGTTGGTAAAATATTAAATATTACCGACGGCTTTAAATTTAGCTGTCGGTATTATAAAGAATGAAATATAATAATATTTGATATACATTTTACCGACGGATATATAATTTCTGTCGGTATTAAATGCATTTTTACCGACGGATATATAATTTGCGTTGGTATTAAATGAATATTTACCGACGGAAATATAAGATCCGTCGATAAAATGCATGTGATTATAATTAAACCGATCCTCCCTCTTTTCTTTGTTATTTCGAACCACTGTGCGCCCTCTCGATCCCCTTCCCTCCACTGCCCTCCCGATCCCCTGCAATGCAACCTCCCCTCCCCTCCCCTCCGGCCGGCCACCCCTACCCTCTCCTCCCCTCCCGAGCACCTCCGGCCTCCCCTCCCGACCAGCCTCCCCCCTCCCGCGCACCTCCGACACCGGCTCCTCCTCCTCCTCCGGCGATTCCTCCTCCTTCTCCGGCGATTCCTCCTCCTTCTCCTCCTCCTCCTCCTCCTCCTCCTCCTCCGGCGACTCCTCCTCCTCCTCCTCCTCTAGTGAGTTCCCCTCCTCTTCTCCTCCTCCTCCCTCTTTAAATTTGTTCCTATTCGAACCCTAAAGTTTGAAATGTTAGCACAATGCCCCTTTTGTCAACTATTTTGTTCCAAATTGTACCCTAAAGTTTAAAATTCTAGCACAATACTCATTTTGTCAACTACTTAATTTTTGATTTGATCAATATATATATTTAGGGCTGATTTTCGGATGGATCGGATTGGAATAGAGGTGTTTCGAAAGTTGCCAAATTTTTTTGAAATCCCAAATGTTATTATGATTCTGATTCTGAAATTTCAGAATTTCAAAATCCAATTCCGATTAAGAATTATGGGAATTTTTTGGAATGTTACATTTTCAAATATTAGGTTTATGCTAGTTTTATAAGTTATTCGTACGAAATTAATTAATCTGACGGCAAAACTTAATTGTTAGGTTTAGGGTTTAGGATTAGGGTTAGGTTTAGTGTTTAGGTTTAGGTTAGGGTTTAGGTTTAGACTTTAGAATTAGGGTTAGGGTTATGTTTATTGTTTAGGTTTAGGTTTAGGTTATAGAATTAGGGTTAGACTTAGGTTTAGGGTTTAGGTTAGTGTTTAGATTATGTTTAGGGTAAGGATTAGGATTAGGGTTTATATTAGGATTAGGGTTAGGTTTAGGTTAGGATTAGGGTTTAGATTAGGGTTAGGGTTAGGTTTATGTTAGGATTAGGGTTTAGATTAGTGTTAGGGTTAGGTTTAGATTAGGGTTAGGGTTTAGGTTAGGATTAGGGTTAGGTTTCGGGTTTAGGTTAGGGGTAGGTGAATATTCAAAGATTTAGGTTTAAATTTACCTCGAAATCATAATTCTCTACGTGTTATAGTTTATTAAAATTTTGATCACAAAAAAATATACGTTGGTGTCTACTTACAAAGGATTATACATTTACATCTTTATTATTTTTTCTCATACACACAGCCGCATATGGACAGAGTGAGTGTGGTGGGCACCAGCGGTGATGTGGCTTGGCGGCTCAGGTTAAGCACCCATAATATGAATCTCTTAATTAGAAGAGCATGGATTGAGATGGAACTGAATCGTATGTGTTTTCAAAAGAAAAAATTTTAAAATAGCATTTATAATTTTACAAATGCATAGATTTGATGATATCGATTGTGTATTTTAGAAAGAGAGATTCATAATTTCTTAGAGCGTTAGATTGAAGAGCAAAATATGATACGAGATGCGGCAGTTTGGAGAGAGCATCAGGCTGTACAACGTTATCAGTTATGGTTACAGAGGAGGCAGCGACGACAGGAGGAGTGGCGACGGTGACAAGAGGAGTGGCGACGGCGACAGGAGGCTTGGCGACGACGACAGGAGGAGTGGTGCCGGCGACAGGAGGAGTGGCGACGATGACATGAGGAGTGGCTCCGGCGACAGGAGGAGTGGCGACGACGACATGAGTGGCGACGATGACATGCTGTAGGTGTTGAGGCTGCAGAGAGCATGTTTTGGCGATGAGGATCGCACCCCCCAAAAACCCCTGCAGATCATATCTCTCTTATGGCTGGTGTTTGCTGTTGTTTCAGATCATGTATTTTTTTCATACCTCATTAGACCACTGCATCTCTCTCTCTCTTTCTCTTATCTGCTTAGTGTGATATCATCATTCTTATTTTATATACTAATGCATTCGGAGGGTAAATTCTTAAAATACCTAATTAAAACTTGCTATTTGAACAAAAAATGAGACAAACTATCGAACATAGTGCAGATGTGGGGTCATCGCTCGATGCCTCAGTCGTCACATCCCCAATGTCCGCGTGTGTGCCGAGTTCTATGTTCAAGTAGTGCTTTCCGTACAAAACTAGGTTGGCATAGACGAACCAGAATCCAGAGATTTCCTTGCACGTGCCTCCCCTGGTAGTGCTGCGTGCGGAGCGTCAGGCCCATGCATGGCTAGCCTGCATGGGCCGGTGCATGCATGGCTCGTGCGTCACGCTATAAAGAGCTCTATAGTTTTGATTCCTTGCATCTCTTTAAGTAATTAAGCTTCCCTTAAGGTAGATTGAACAATGTAAGTTAAGGATATCTATGATTTCCATACAAGATCTATTTCGTCGGTAGGTTATGAATTCGATGGATCAAAATCCTGCTTCCATCTAGTAATTAACCAGTAGAGGTCCCTGCATGCGTAATTAACCTTGCTCAGATGTGACACTGATGTCGCTCAGATGTGACACTGATGGATGCTCGAAGAAAAAGTGTAAGAAATTCCTACACGAAAGACATGCATCTCTAATAATTATTGAAGATCGTTGGCTTTGAAAATAATGAACATAGCGATTGTATACGAAAGTGAGCTAGGGGTCGAATTGTCAATCGGAGGGTAAATTGTTAAAATATCCAATTAGAACTTGCTCGTAAGTCCAAAATATGATAAAAATCTAAGTACGAATTATCGGATGCTGATCCGATGACAATCCGATCAAATCCAAACCAATTTTAAATACGAAACACGCTAACTTGTGATTTTTCAGCGCTTAGACTCTCAGACTCTCAGTTGGTCAATCGGAGGGTAAATTGTTAAAATATCCAATTAGAACTTGCTCGCAAGTCTGAAATATAAAAAAAATCCAAGTAAGAAATATCGGATACCGATCCGATGATGATCCGATCGAATCCAAACCAATTTCAAATCCGAAACACGCTAACTTGTGTTTTTCAGCACTTAGACTCTCAATTGGTCAATCGGAGGGTAAATTATTAAAATATCCAATTAGAACTTGCTCGCAAGTCCGAAATACTAAAAAAATCCATGTACGAAATATCGGATGTCGATCCGATGATGATCCAATCGAATCCAAACCTATTTCAAATCCGAGATACGCTAACTTATGATTTTTCAACGCATAGACTCTAAATCGGTCAATCAGAACGTAAATTGTTAAAATATCCAATTAGAACTCGCTCGCAAGTCCGAAATACAGAAAAATCCAAGTACGAATTATCGGATGACGATCCGATCGAATCCAAACCTATTTTAAATCTGAAACACGCTAACATATGATTTTTCAACGCTTAGACTCTAAATGGGTCAATCAGAGCATAAATTCTTAAAATATCTAATTAGAACTTGCTCACATCTCCAAAATACGAAATAATTCTAAGTACGAATTATCGGATGCCGATCCAATGATGATCCGATCGAATCCAAACCTTTTTCAAACCCGAAACACGCTAACTTATGATATTTCAACGCTTAGACTCTAAATTGGTCAATCAGAGCGTAAATTGTTAAACTATCCAATTAGAACTCGCTCGCAAGTCCGAAATATAGAAAAATTTCAAGTATGAATTATCGGATGCCGATCCGATCGAATCCAAACCTATTTCAAATCTGAAACATGCTAACTTATCATTTTTCAACGCTTAGACTCTAAATGGGTCAATCGGAGCGTAAATTATTTAAATATCCAATTAGAACACACTCGCAAGTCCGAAATATGAAATAATTCTAAGTACAAATTATCGGATGATGATCCAATGACGATCTGATCGAATCCAAACCTATTTCAAATCCGAAACACGCTAACTTATGATTTTTCAAAACTTAGACTCTAAATTGGTCAATCGGAATGTAAATTGTTAAAATATCCAATTAAAACTCGCTCGCAAGTCCAAAATATAGAAAAATTCCAAGTACGAATTATTGGATGCCGATCCGATGATGATCAGATTGAATCCAAACCTATTTCAAATCCGAAACACGCTAACTTATGATTTTTCAACGCCTAGACTCTAAATGGGTCAATTGGAGTGTAAATTGTTTAAATATCCAGTTAGAACTCGCTCGCAAGTCTGAAATATAAAATAATTCCAAGTATGAATTATCGGATGTCGATCCGATGTCGATCCGATCGAATCCAAACCTATTTCAAATCCGAAACACGCTAACTTATGATTTTTCAACGCTTAGACTATAAATGGGTCAATCGGAGCGCAAATTATTAAAATATCCAATTAGAACTCGCTTGCAAGTCCGAAATATGATATAATTCCAAGTATGAATTATCGGATGCCGATTTGATGATGATCCGTTCAAATCCAAACCAATTTCAAATCCGAAACACGCTAATTTGTGATTTTTCAACGCTTAGACTCTCAATTGGTCAATCGGAGGGTAAATTGTTAAAATATCCAATTAGAACTTGCTCGCAAGTCCGAAATACGATAAAATTCCAAGTACAAATTATCTGATGCCGGTCCGATCGAATCCAAACCAATTTCAAATCCGAAACACACTCACTTGTGATTTTTTAACACTTAGACTCTCAATTGGTCAATCGGAGGGTAAATTATTAAAATATCCAATTAGAACTTGCTCGTAAGTTTGAAATACGATAAAATTCCAAGTACGAATTATCGGATGCCTATCCGATGATGATTCGATCGAATCTAAACCAATTTCATATCCGAAACACGCTAACTTGTGATTTTTCAACGCTTAGACTCTCAATTGATCAATCGGAGGGTAAATTGTTAAAATAGCCAATTAGAACTTGCTTGCAAGTCCGAAATACGATAAAATTCCAAGTACAAATTATCAAATACCGATCCGATCGAATCCAAACCAATTTCAAATCTGAAACACGCTAACTTGTGATTTTTCAACGCTTAGACCTCAATTGGTCAATCGGAGGGTAAATTGTTAAAAATCCAATTAGATCTTGCTCGTAAGTCCGAAATACGATAAAATTCTAAGTATGAATTATCGGATGCCGATTCGATGACGATCCGATCGAATTCAAAACCAATTTCAAATCCGAAATATGTTAACTTGTGGTTTTTCAACACTTGGACTCTAAATTGGTCAATCGGATGGTAAATTGTTAAAATATCCAATTAGAACTTACTCGCAAGTCCGAAATATGAAAAAAAATTCAAGTACGATTTATCGGATGCCGATGCAATGATGATCCGATTGAATCCAAACCAATTTCAAATCCGAAACACGCTAACTTGTGATTTTTCAACACTTAGACTCTCAATTGATCAATCGGAGGGTAAATTATTAAAATATTCAATTAGAACTTGCTCGTAAGTCCGAAATACAATAAAAATCCAAGTACGAATTATCGGATATCGATCCAATGACTATTCGATCGAATCCAAACCAATTTCAAATCCGAAACACGTTAACTTATTATTTTTCAATGCTTAGACTCTCAATTATAGATATAAACTATTTTTTTAACAAATACATGTTAATTGCAGGATGTGCAGCGTCAGGGGATGAGAGCACCAACGTTGGTGCCGAGCGGCGTGGGATGGTTGAGCTAGGGCATGTAACTTCTCTCAATTTTGGATTATGTAAAAATAATTTTGTAATAAATATGTGGCAATTTTTTGGTCTTGTCTATAATTGTCTGGTATTGTGATAATATTTGGTAATTTGTGGTAATATTTGATAATTTGCGGTAATATTTGATAAATTATGGTAATATTTGATGAATTACGGTAATATTTGATAAATTGTGGTAATAGTTGATTTAGTCAATTATGGTAATATTTGAATATATTATGGTATTGTTGTAAATCACAGGAATTAAAAAACATTATTTAAGTAATTTTTTAAAAAAAAATCATGTATTTTTGCCGACGGAAATTATAACTTCCGTCGGCAATAAGCTATTTTATTTTTTAAAATAATTTGTATATTGCCGACGGAATTTATAACGTCCGTCGGTAATAACCTTATATATTGCCGACGGACATGAATATTCCGTCGGCAATAATCTTATATATTGCCGACGGAAAATAATATTTCGTCGGCAAAACACTTTTATATTTATAATTAAATATTCGTATATTACCGACGGATACAAAATATCCGTCAGTATTAATAATTAATACCGACGGAAATTTTATGTCCGTCGCCGATTTTTCCCGACGTCTTTTTTCCCGACAGACTGGCGACGGAAATGACTTCTGTCGCGATAAATATTTATCGACGGAAAACTAACTTTACCGACGGATAATTTCCGTCGGTAAAAACTATTTTTTTTGTAGTGTGTCTCATATCTAAGAGGGTCCTATTATTGTGGGATGCATATTCATATTATAGATTATAAAAAAGGTCCTAGAGTACCCCCTAATACTACATCATATGGGGGTATCTCTATATGTAAAAGGGATAACTTTAACACCTGTATGTGTGTAACCAAAATATAAAATATTACATAGTTAGATGGAGTCCCCTTATTATAAGATCCTTATTCATATTATAGATTATGAGAGGAGTCTAATTCTACCCATACCTTTACCCCAGACTACATCATTGGGGTGGTATATTTATATATTAAAAGGGTGACTTTAACACTCGTATATGTGTAGAAAAATTTTAAAACATCGCATAGCTAGGAAGGGTCCCACTATTGTAGTATCATTATTGATGAAGCAAATTATAAGAGAAGTCCATATATATGCCCTCTTTCAAGACTATACCATGGGGGTACTTCTATGCGTCAAAAGGGTGACTTTAACACCCGTATGCATATGACCAAAATATAAAGAGTCTTATAGCTACGAGGGTTATATAAGGTTTTTTATTCATATAGAAGATAATGAGAGGAGTCCAAGTGGACCCCTTCCTCCCGATTATATCATGGGAGTGTATATCTATGTGTCAAAGGGGTGACTTTAATACCCGTATGTATATGGCTAAAATATAAAGGGTATCATAGCTAGGAGGAGTGCCACTATTATTGGATCCTTATTCATGTAACAGATTATGAGAGCAGTCCAAGTGTACCCCCTCCCGACTATATCATGAATGGGTACATCTATCTGTTAAAGGGGTAACTTTAAAACCCATATGTTTATGGCTAAAATATAAAGTATCACATTGGTAGAAGGGGTCCTATTATTGTGGGATCCTTATTCTATAGCAGATTATAAGAGGAGTCCAAATATACCCGCCGATTATATCATTTTGAGGTATATTTGTATGTCAAAGGGGTGACTTTAACACCCGCATATATATGGTTAAAATATAAAGATTCATATAGCTAAGAGGGGTCCCACTATTGTGGAATCCTTATTCATATAACATATTATTAGAGGAGTTCAAGTATATGCCCCCCCGACTATATCATATAAGGGTATATCTATGTGTCAAAGATGTGGCTTTAACACCCATATTTATTTGGCTAAAATATAAAAAGTCCTATAGTTATAAAGGGTCTCACTATTATAGGATCCTTACTCATGTATCAGATTATGAGTATGAGTCCATATATACCCCCACGCCCCTGACTATATCATGAGAGGTACAACTATATATTAAAGGGCTAACTTTAGCACTCGTATGTGTATAACTAAAATATAAAGAGTCCCATAGCAATAAGGGGTCCGATTATTATTGAATTCTTATTCATGTAGCAAATTATGTGAGGAGTTCAAGTGTACATCCCTCCCATTGACTACATCATTGGAGGGTACAATTATGTGTAAAATGAGTGACTTTAACACTTGTCTATGTGTGGTAAAAATATAAGGGCTATTTTGACTTTTCCCCTAATATTTTGCCTTGAATTATACTTTATCCCCTATATTTTCATTAATTAGACTTTACCCCCAAAAACTAACTGTTCCGTCAACTCATCATCTGAGAGGAAGGATGAGTCGACAAAAAAGAAATAAAGTTTAAGGGGTAAGCTGACGGAATAGTTAGTTTTAGGGGGTAATGTCTAATTAATAAAAATATAGAGGGCAAAGTCTAATTCAAGGCATAATTTTAGGGGCAAAGTCAAAATAACCTAAAATATAAAGTCTCATAGTTAAGGGGGGTCACACTATTATGGGATCCTTATTCAATAAGCAGATTATGAGATAAGTCCAAGTATACCTCCTCCCATATGTCTTAGGGGTAACTTTAACAGTCTTATATGTGCGGCTAAAATCTAAAGAGTTCCATAGCTAAGTAAAGTCATATTATCGTGGGATCCTTATTCATATAGCAGATTATGAGACAAAGCCAAGTGTACCCCTTCCTCTCCCGACTACAATATAAGAGGGTTCATCTATGTGTCTATATGGATAAAATATAAAGAGCCTCAAAATTAGGTAGGGTCCTACTATTGGGGGATCATTATTCATGAACTAGATTATGAGAGAAGTCCAAGTGTAACCCCCTGACTACATCATGGGAGGGTACTTCTAGTGTTAATGAGGTGACTTTAATACCTATATTGTATGGCTAAAATATAAAGAAACCCATAGCTAGGAAGGGCCCTACTATTATTAGATTCTTATTCATATAGAAGATTATGAGAGGATTCCAAGTATACCCCAACCCCCTGATTACATTATGGGGTACATCTATGTTTCAAAGGGGCAGCTTTAACACCCATATATGTGTGACCAAAAAATAACCCGATCAACGGTCGATAAATTTAACGGTAAACTGAAGCGGGCATAGAGCCCTTGCTATGGTTAATTTAAAAATGCCAGTTGCCATTTTTTTTCCCAATTTTTTTTTCAAGATCATTGTTATGAGGGATATACCCATCTTGACGAACCCCTAACCCTTGTTAAAAAGTGTCATGTGGCACCCAAATTGAAGGGAGGACTAGCGTGTTGGATAGTCAAGAGGATCGTGTTCCCTATTCCCTATTATCACTCTCTCTCTTTCTCTCTCTCTCTCTCTCACTCTCTCTCTCTCTCTCTCTCTCTCTCTCTCTCTCTCTCTCTCTCTCTCTCTCTCTATATATATATATATATATATATATATATATATATATATATATATATATATATATATATATATATATATATATATATATATATATATATATATATATATATATATATATATAATACGGGGTATGAGCTGACAGCCCATTTGCTGAAATGGGCTGTCAGCACACAGCCGTCCGATCGTCCATCACAGCCATTGGTTTAAAAAAAAAAAAAACACAAAACAAATCAGATCTGTTCTCAGCCCCCGTCCCCGTCCCCGACCCCCTCCAGCTCGTGCCGTTCGCACTCGTCGCCGACGAGCCTGGAGACCAGCTCCGTCGCGCCGGGCCGGAGGGAGGGAGCCGGAGGGAGAAGCTGCTGGCGTAGCCGCAGTTCTCGCCGGGCCGCCGCCCGTGCCGTTCACACTCATCGCCGATGAGCCTGGAGACCAGCTCCACCGCGCCGGGCCGGAGGGAGGGAGCCGGAGGGAGAAGCTGCTGGCGTAGTCGCAGTTCTCGCCGGGCCGCCGCCCGTGCCGTTCGCACTCGTCACCGACGAGCCTGGAGACCAGCTCCGCCGCGCTGGGCCGGAGGGAGAAGCTGCTGGTGTAGCCGCAGCTCTCGCCGGGCCGCCGCCCGTGCCGCTCGCACGCGTCGCCGACGAGCCTGGAGACCAGCTCCGCCGCGCCGGGCCGGAGGGAGGGAGGGAGCCGGAGCCGGAGGGAGGGAGGGAGCCGGGCCGGAGGGAGGGTGGGCGGTGGGTCGGTGACTGCTGCTGCTCCAGATCGGGTGGGCGGTGGGCCGGTGACCGGAGGGAGGGAGGGAGCCGGAGGGAGGGAGGGAGCCGGGCCGGAGGGAGGGTGGGCGGTGGGCCGGTGGCTGCTGCTGTTCCAGATCGAGAGAGAGAGAGAGAGAGAGAACAGCTGTAGAGAGAGAGAGAACAGCTGTCAAACTTTTTGTTTTTTTTTTTAATTTATGAATGGTCCGATCTAAGCGATCGGACGGCTGCCAGTGACAGCCCATTTGAGCAAATGGGCTGTCAGCTCATACCCCGTATTCTATATATATATATATATATATATATATATATATATATATATATATATATATATATATATATATATATATATATATATAGGGGAATGCTTTGGTGCGGTCTGCGGTCCGTGCAGTCCGCAGCTATCCGATGCATCGACCACGTGCATCCGATGCACAGAGCACTGCATCGGACAGCTGCGAACTGCAGACCGTACCTCAAATATATATATATATATATATATATATATATATATATATATATATATATATATATATATATATATATATATATATATATATATATATATATATATATATATATATATATATATATATATATATATATATAGGGCTGTTACAGTGAGCTGTGGGCTGCCGGGGGGGGGAAGTGAGCTGCGGGTATTTTGAACCCCCAAGAAGTTATGGAATTTGATGAAATTTGGTGAGGTTGTTGCCTAGTATAAGATGATCATCCTCACCAATTTTAATCAAATTCCAAAACTTCTAGGGGGGGTCAAATGGTCGAAGCAATTTTTGTCGTCCGCAGTCACTGATGAAATTGCTTCGACTATTTGACCCCCCTAGAAATTTTGGAATTTAATGAAAATTGGTGAGGATGATCATCTTATACTAGGCAACAACCTCACCAAATTTTATCAAATTCCATAACTTCTTAGGGGGTCAAAATACCCGTAGTTCACTTTCCCCCCCGGCAGCCCACAGCTCACTGTAACAGCCCTATATATATATATATATATATATATATATATATATATATATATATATATATATATATATATATATATATATATATATATATATGAGGGCTGGGTTGCTATGACATGTCATAGGGAGTACCCTATGACATATGGTGAATTAGCAATGCTAGAATGTTTAAAATGTGCTGAATTTTTTTGAAGGTGATCACCTTACCTTAGATAGAATGTCCACAAAAAATCAAATCATTCTAAAACTTGTTGGGGCATCAACTGCAAGAAGCTTTATCGACCATCCATTTTAACCGTTAAATTGAAAGTCATATTTGATGCCTCTAGAAGTTTTAGAATGAGCCGATTTTTTGCGGGGGTCCTATCTAAGATAGGGTGATCATCCTCATAAAAATTCAGAACATTCTAAATATTCTAGGGTAACTAACTCGCCATATGTCATAGGGTACTCCCTATGACATATCATAGGAACTCATTTCCCTATATATATATATATATATATATATATATATATATATATATATATATATATATATATATATATATATATATATATATATATATATATATATATATATATATATATATACAGTACTTATCTTTTGTTACTTCTGAGTTGTGATTTGTATCTCTCTGAGATAGTTAGAACTGTAGTCTGATTCTTTTAAAAGATATATGCTCGTTACTTAGTAGTTCACTTAAATTGCTGATCTTCTAGTCTCAGATCCACACTAGCATGTGTTTTGCCTGTTGTATTTGTCTTTCATGTCTAGTATGGGCTCTGTAAATACACACCCCTCCCTTATATCATACTGTCTTTGTGTGTTTCTTGTAGTTGAGTCACCAATGCTTTTAAAATCCATATCTTTTGGTGAGCCCGTACACCGTATTATATATGACACTAGTTGGCATATGTATACGACATATGTGGTGGTTTGGTGGTGATCTACCATAAGCCTTTAGCTTATGGGGGTGTTTGTTTTAGTAATGCACTCATCTTTAGGGTTGCATCCTCTAAGGGAGGTTGGAAGATGTCCTACCTTAAGCTATGCTTAAATGGGAGTTTTAACTAGCACCCTACTATATACTTCGTATACATATGCTTGGGTCCCCTCCGTGCTACAATGAATTTATCTTTTAAAGGATATTTTCGTGCTCAAAAGCATGTTTCTTCTTCCTTTTGTCATATCATTTGTGACAAAAAGGAGAGAAAATCTTTGTGGATTTATTCCATAAGACTGGTCGATTCATTCCACAAATTCTTTATGAACCTCGGTTTATGAGACTGTTCTTTATGGATTTTTTCCACAAGACTGTGGCAATCCCCTTAAGAAGAGTTTATTTGGGGCTCGACGTAATTAAAGAACATGTCAGTCTCTTTCTAGAAGTATTGCATATGATATTATTTATGTATTCTTACTATTGCATAAATGATATCACACATGTTCTTTTAGACTGACAGCGGTTTTGCAGGAATAAAAGTGAATTTAATCTGTATGTTTGATTTCTTTCAAGCTTTATAGGTTCTCTCCTTTATCTTTCTCTGTTTAGTGTCTAGGGTTTATACTGAGACATTTAGGGGCTGAGCTTAATATAATTGGATGTATAAGAAACTCTCATGTAGTGGTTTGTGTAATGAGATATTTGTTTTGTCACTAAAAACTATAATAAATGAAGAAATTTTTAGGTCTCCTTATATTACCATTAGTTTTTACTGACTTAAACAAACTTATTTTATCGGTGTAGTAAGTAGCTGCGGGCTAAAGTCGGGAAGGTAGAGTTAGGTTTGGCTCTGTTGCGATAAAGATGTACCATTCCAATCAAAACCATTTCTATCATTCTATTCCACATGCTTAGGCATGGAAGGTAGAACTTTAACTCTTTTGGAATAGTCTTTACTCCTTTTGTGTAAGGTTTTAGGATACATGACTAGCTATCGTACACACGCGTACGCTTATCCGATCGATTAATTGATTTTTTGATTAAGTCGATGCATGTATGTTTATTCCAAACCTTTAAATCAAGATGAATAGATATCTTTTGTCTAGGAATGACCACATGGGCATGATAGACTTCTTTGATCACTTCGTTCGGAACTAGGGCCAAAGCCCTATATTTAGTGTGTGAATAGTAGGCTAGTCATGCGCACGACTATGCCTTAGTCTGTAGTGGGCATAAGGTATTATCAGTTAGACTAAAGTCGTGCGCACTACTTTGCTTTAGTTTTATTTTTCTTATAATAGTGTTCTGCCAGACTAAAATCATGCACATGACTTTCACAAGTCGTGCGCAAGATCCTAGTAGGCCACATACGATTTAATGTCCACCTTAGCCCCATATAGGACGATTCTATGGCACACCGACATGTGATCGGTTATGCAAACGAATTTAAAGTCGTGTGCACAACTTGACATAGAATATTTTGGAATGGTTAAGTCGGTTAACTCTACCAATCCACTTGTGCCACCTATAAGTCATGCACACGACTGTAGGGTCATGCGCACGACTTAGATAAGACAGATCCTTAAATATAAGGATCTATCTCTTGGTCTTAGCTATCCACCTAAGAGTTTCTTTGGGCTATAAATAGCACACCCCTACACCTTCAGCTACTAATGAGTCTTTTGGTTTAAGAGAAGAATTTAAAAATAGCTTTAAGGTTTTAGTAAGTTCACCCTTGAACTCCATCTCCTCTCTTCTTTTCCTTCTCCTCCTCTCTTCAACCTTCTATCTTAGTTTGAAACTATAGATGTTGGACTCATTACTTGTATGGTCACTTGAGAGTCTTTTAGCTCCTTGTGATGATACAAGTAAGAGAGCTCAAAGTTAGTGAAGGATCTAAGTTGACATACAATACCTAGATCTTAATCTAGTCTTTGGGGTTTTTTGTAACTTATATCTTTGCAGTATACTAGGCTTAGAAGCATGCAGCTAAGGTCTTGAAAGAGAACTAGGTCACCTTCTACCTTAGTCACTTCTTAGATCCAAGTGTTCTTTTCTTTTCACTTTATTTCTTGCCACTTCACTTTGCACACACTGTGTGCTCTCATGGTCGTATGAAAGGTGTAGGGAAGGATTTCGTGCCGTCGTACGTGACCCTCCTCCAACAGTCGAGTGAAGGTTTTACCCTTCAAGATGTGGCGTGCTTCGAAGCGCTGAATTGTGACTTGCTGGGATGTCACACAAGCACTGTAGAGTAAAAAGGTTGAGAAAGAAATGACTAGGATGTGATAACGGAGTTTGGCCAAAGCCTACGTCTCCGTGCGGTAAGACGCAACCTTTGAATCTACTATCTCTAAGTAAACAGTAGAGCTACTCTCGACAGGCTGAGGAGTGCTTCTTACAAGTAATCAGAGGGTGGAAAAGGAGTCTGAAAACAAAAAAAAAAAAATCAAAGAGCTTTGGAAAACAGAAAGTGGGTTTCTGGTCTGGAATTTTGGATCTGGAATTATTTATAGGGTTTGCTATTTATAGAGCTTTGGCTTATCTAGGGAATATTCCAGGAATATTTCCAAGAATATCCAGGGTTTGATAAATATCCTAAGGGATTACAAGACCCCAGATAGTGTAAGTGGGTCCCAGGCAGGCTGCGGGTCCCACCGTCATACTCGTGGGCCCAGGCACAGGGGCGGATCTACTAAGGGACTGGGGGGGGCCACGGCCCCCCCAAATTTTCTCCAAAAAAAAAACCCTAGGTTTCAGATGGAGATATATATGATCCTCCCGCGTATTCGAAATCGACGGCCCCTGCTACTCTGGTATCCCGCACACAATCGGTGAATCGGTGATCAACAGATCAACCGATCAAGGCTGTTGCGATCGGGCACGCTATAAAAACTGATGGGCGGTTACGATCTGCGATCGAGATCAGCGAGCAAATCAAATCGAGTATTATCTCTGATTCTCTGATCTCTCTCTCTCTCTCTTGGATGATTCGGCGGCTGATGCCTTCGACGAGGTGGGCACGGCTGCACGGACCTTGAGGGAGAGGACGCAGCGGGCGTTACCGTCGTAGAAGCGGATGCGGACATTGCGGAGGACGGCGTGCCGCATGGGGATGAGGTGGGGACGGCCGGACGAGCCTTGAGGGAGAGGACGTAGCGGGCGTCGCCGTCGTAGAAGCGAATGCGGAGGACGACCGGCGGTCGGAGAGCTCACCGGAGGAGCCGTCGAAGAACAGGTTCTCCTGCTGGAGGTGGGTGCGAAATCCCTAAACCCGTCTCTCTCTCTCTCTCTCTCTCTCTCTCTCTCTCTCTCTCTCTCTCTCTCTCTCTCTCTTTCAACCAGAGAAGAATAAAAAGAATGGGTTATTTTTACTTTGCCCCCCAAACTTTGCCTTGAATTAGACTTTACCCCCCATCTTTTCATTAATTAGACTTTACCCTCCAAAACTAATTGTTCTGTCAACCCACACCCCCAAAACTTTATTTCTATTCCGTCAGCTCACCCTTTCTCTTCGATGGTGAGCTGACGGAACAGTTAGTTTTGGGGGGTAAAGTCTAATTAATGAAAACATGGGGGTAAAGTCTAATTCAAGGCAAAATTTGGGGGGCAAAGTCAAAATAACCCAAAAAAAAATCTATAAATATATATTGCCAATGTCAAATGTCAGTTTATTGTTATTATTATATACAACAAAAACAAGTATTTGGTAGACCTTCACTTATTCACATCAAGGCCATCGATTATTTGAAATAAAAATAATAATAAGTGAAATTAAATTTAATAAATACGTTAAAACTTTTTTTGAAGGTTTCAAGGCATCCGAGGACTTACACGTCCGTACCGACCGATAGGGTCGGTCTCGACAAAGACGTTGTCGTCTGCCGCCGGCCGCTCCGCCCGCCGTGCCTCGAATATGCCGCCACTCGGGCGACCAGAGACCGTGGGATCAGAAGGGGAAGAGCAGAGAGTTGGGCCGAGGGGCGGATCTACTAAGGGCCAGGGGCGGATCTACTAAGGGGCGGATATTTTTTTCCTAAGAATATATGATAAGAATTTTTGTTAAAAAATCAATATTAAAATTTATAATTTTTCTAATCCACTATGCATTCTACTAGTTCGGCCCCCTCAAATGAAATTACCTAGGTCCGCCCCTGCCCAGGCAGGTTTGCGGGTCAAACTGTTGGACTCGTGGGCCCCAGGCAGGGAAGCGGGTCCCACCATTGGATGTTAGCTTGTTAGCCAGATTTTGCACCTACAGAAGGCTCTTGCGAGAGCGCTTTGTGGTGTCGTTCACGTCGAGCACCCTTAGCGATGCTGCTCACTTTGGGAGGCCTCTCTAAGGAGAAGGACAAGCGAAGAAGAGGAATGACAACGGTGGTGCAAGAGTTCGCTCAGTTTAGTACCTATGAAGTTAGAGTGTCGTCTCTGTGGGGGAAATTTTTGTGCCGTTTTGATCGGGAACCTCGCCCCATAATTCTTGATTGAATTATATGGTTTGTAAAGTTAGAGAGATTAGAGAATAGATAAAGAGAAAAGTCACGATGAGTTGTTATCGAAGTTCGGTCTTACGACCTATGTCTCCGGGCGAGAGGTGTTACCTGATCTTTACTATAATTTGAGTAAATGAAATGTAAGTGTTCTCTTGACAGGCCAAGAGAAGCTTCGTACAGCGGAGTTACACAAAGCAACTAGAAGAAAGCAAGAAGAAGTGTAGAGAGCTCTGGCTCTAGATCTAAGATCTTCTCTTCCTCTGCTCCACTGACCAACTAATCCACCCCCTTCTTTGTAAGCCATATGGGTCATTTTATAGCTGAGAAATGTGCCCGATATGACAGTGATGATGTGGCGGTGCTGAGGTGACGCTGGTTCTGGGCCTCCTCACTGGGCCTCTATTGGGCCATTATCGGGGCCCAATAAGAGAGGGCTTAATTTGCGAGCCCTATAGAGCATGTCCATGGGCTTGGGCTACCTACATGGGCCATTGTGCGGGCCCATGCGGGTCTAGTCTGATCCAGTATAATTTTTGCACCCACAGCCTCCACTTCACTGAAGGCGGACCTAGGAGGTTAAGAGGTAATCTCTGTGTAGTCACGTCACAATTTGCTGATAACCTTATTCTGATCTTCTAAGGGAAGTTAGACCCCTCTTTGTGAAGGGTCTTGGCGCGGTTTTGATCGGAGGGTGGTTTTTATCCCTATTAAGGTTTTTCACCTATAAATAACTTGTGTACTCTTTTGTATTATATTTCGTGAACACTATTTTTAACTTCCACTATTCCATAGATTGTGTGATCTAACCCATGCTTGCATCTGCCCGTTGTGGGGCACGCCAACTAGCTTCATCTAGTTGATCTCTTAATGCACAGTGTTTAGCTAGCCAAGCTTAGCTAGCTATATAATTTCATTGACGGGTGTGTAGTGGTGAGCTTGCCTGCTGCCGTATATGTTTTGTTGCAAGGGTGTGGAAGACAAAGCACGAAAGTGTTGGCCGATAACTTGGAGCACTGGCTGCAGTTTGCGACGGAAGGGATGTCGATGGGCGCTGGACTGGAACGGGAAGACGTGTTGATGATCTACCGATCGGAGCATCTAAGCGTGGTCTACGGCCATCGAAACGTGGTATCTATGGTGTAGCCCACTTACCACAGATGAATAACATTAATCTATAATGGCATGACTTGTAACTCTCCCCGGTCATTTGATCTATTCCGCAACAGTGCCGTATAAATAAATTTGTACACCTATGGGTGGAAACAAGTCTCGGCCTTGGGCAAGAAAAAACTACTTTGCGCTCCTGCAGTTGGCAGGCTATGAACCATGGTCTCTCGTTTGGATAGGTATGTCCTCAAAAAAAAAAAAAAAACTAGTATGATTGAATTTATTTGGAGGAATTGTGTTGTTTTCTTGTGAAATCTGTAACCAGTTGTTCTTCCTACTTGGTCAACCCTAGAATAAAGTAATTCCAAAATTGTGACAAAAAAAGGGTGATGTGTGTGGGTCCATATCATAGGTGAAGGTAAGAAGTGGGTCACCATGCACACTCAATTAGTCAATTAGACCCTAATCGATTAGAAGGAAACACGAAATGATTAGTGTTTGATGTCGGCTAAACTTCTGATCAAAGGCTTTTTAGTATACTAATTAATGATAGGTTCCATAGTTTGTGTTTTTACTTCGGTTGTGTAGTCTCAATTTATATGCTAATGATTGGGTGGCACCTTTTTTAGTCATTATTTTAAAAAAAATTAGTCATTATCTAATTGTGTCAATGAAAGTTACATATACAATGATTAGTATGTGGGTCACATAATTCTACAATAAATATTATTGTTTTTTTGGAGGTTATTAGCTATAGATTTTTTTTTTGAGAAATCCCTCTCAAAGAATGAGGGGGGTTCGGCTTGGACCCCTACTTGTTTATTAAAGGAGAGAAGAAAAGGTTACACTTCAAGGGTTACTATTACAGAGGTTCAAAAGGAAACTCTTGGCACCCGTCGAAGCACCGGACGTCGAGATGTGGATCAACGACATCGTCATGTAGATGACCCTCTCCGACGTCAAGGCCTTGCCTTGAAAGATCCTCCGGTTTCTCTCCAGCCAGATTGCCCACGAGATCCCTATGGCCAGCATGTTCCAGCCACGATGCTCTGGGCCCTTAAAGTGCCTACGTCACCATTTCCCCCACTAATTAAAGTGCCTACGTCCATATCATAGGTGAAGGTAAGAAGTGGGACCCAGAAGGCGAGTTATCCGGAGTAGATCGGCAACCCAGAAGGCGAGTCTTATTAGCTATAGGTTCACTGAAACAATGTAACAGCCAAGAAATGCATTCAGATAAGAGCATCTCCAACCATAGCCTTCATTTTGCCATTGCCAAATTAAAATATTCTAAGAATATTCTGAAATGGAGGTCCTTTATTTTAGTTAGCCTCCAACCGTGGCCTCTATTTTTTATCATCTTATTGGAATATATCTTATTCTATTTTAGTTTTAAATTTAGAATAAAAATTCATTAATAACAAGAATATTAGTGAATTATTAGAGTGAATAAAAATTCATTAATAATAAGGATATTAGTGAATAAAATATTTAATTATTTTAAAATATCTTCAAAAAATTTAGATATTATTCTATTTTCGAAGGTCTCGATGAGAGATTTCCAACGGTAACCAATTTGTTAAAAATGGAATAGTGAATTAATAAATACACTAAGTTAAAATAATCATATACAAATTATACAATGGATATATTCGTTATTATATTTAATGCATAAAGGTTTTGAGGGCTCATTTTGATATTTTCGAAAAGTATAGTCAAATAGTAGCCATCGCTATTTCTTCTATTTCCTTTATTTTTGCCGGTCAAAACACCCCCCTGCATTTATGCAGAAGGAGATAGCACGTGATTGGAAAGCACCGTCCGCCATATATAGCGATATGCCGGACGGTTGGAGATTCTCTAAGAGAAAATCCCAGCATAACCGTTGTAGGCTTAAGAAATTCTTTGCTAATCATTTTTTAAAAAATACCAAATATGACCATGAGATACTCTTCCATATAAAGCATTGCACTTTCTATCCTCAAACGTGCCTAGGGGTGCAACTCAGGTCGGGTAAAACCAAGAACCGATCCAATCCGACCTAAATGGGTCGGGTTGGCACGGATATTTTGTCTAAATGGATTGGTTTGGCTCTATGTTTTGTGGACCTGATTTAATATGGGTTGGTTCCGGATAGGGGTTTAGGTAGACCCAACCAAATCCAAGAACGAACTCATATACATTAGGCCACATATATATGTCACTGGTTTGGACTACATCACTCTAGCACCCAAGTATTCGCTAACGTTGAACCAACTACAAAGAGAACTCAACGGGTAGCTAAAGCCTAAAGCCCGAACCTCCCGCTTGCTGGTAAATAGCCAATGACCATTATTTGTTTAGACTAACTCCCAACCTGAGAACCGACCGAACCAACCCGACCTTAGTGTGGGTTGGGTTGGTTCAGGTCTATGCCCTCAATATGGTAGAACTGAACTAATTCGGCTCAATTCCGGATTGGCTCAAACTCGAACCAACCTGACCCGAGTTGCACCCCTAATCGTTGCTATAGTGATTTCGAGCTGCTACAGTGATTTGGGTTAGGTTAAGGGTTAGGTTCACTATTTAGGGTATAGAATTAGAATTAGTGTTATGGTTGACTATTATGGGTATAGAAGTAGGGTTAGGGTTAGGGTTAGGGTTAGAGTTCATTATTTAGGGTATAGAATTAGGGGTATGTTTAGAGTTCACTATTTAGGGTATAGAGGTAGAGTTAGGGTTAGGGTTTCACAACGCCACAAAAATGTTTTGGAATTCGTGTTGTGAAACTGGTTTAATTATATGGTAAATGGAAAGGCATATGTATCATCTTATATGTTGTTGGACTTATTACCATTATATCTTTTACTGGGGATCTTTTATGATATATCAATTGTGTCGGAAGTTGGAACCAATAGTTAATAGACACTTATTAACTAGACCTAATACAATCTTTCTATATTTTTTCTACGGTTAATACGTACTATTTTCATTCATTTAGATTATCTATATTGCCACACTGGATTTTTTATAATCCTTGCCTTTTCTAGCCTGCTACGCATGATTAAGTTGGAACTACTTGATAGAATTTCCTTACTTATTAATCTTGTCGCAAAAGTGTCGTATGATTGCTTGGCTATCCTTGGAGTCATGGTCGGGCATGTGCCGACGATGCCATTGTTTGCGAAAGCCTAGCCAAGTAGGGGTGTGCAAGATCCAAACCAAACCAAACGAAACTGACCAATTTTGATCGGTTTTGATACACTCAATGGATTGGATCGGATTGGGTTTTTTAAAAACCAATATATGTGGATCGGTTGATGAATTTGTAAATTTAAAACCAACATAAACCGAACCGAACCGATATATGTATATACATATAATATCTTATTAAATATACCATATGTCTTTATATGCCCTCGCTACCAACAACCTTTGAAATACCATAGAATGACTAAAAATCAGTTAAAAATCTTATTTAGGCTTAATGATTTGACAACAATTATTATTTTTTTAGTTAAAAGTAGGTAATAATAGAAGAGGAAAAAAGTCCAATAAGCATACGAGCTAAACCCGAACCAATCATCCAATCCAATCCAAACCGACTTTAATTAGATTGGATTCCAATCTCAGTAGTCAAGTGTAACCTTCGTGGGTTTTGTATAAATAGGTTGGTTTCAAACCGATGCAACCCCTATAGCCAAGTGTAACCTTCGTGGGCCTTTATCGTTTTGTTGCAATTGGGTTCCACACGCTCTCTCTTAGAGGGCATCCTTTAGCGGCCGGATCGTGCGATTGGAAATCAACGACCATGATGTGTGCGCTGCCTGCTTGACCAAAGTGAAATTGGGGCATTGCAGCCACTGCTTCCGCATCCCACGCGCTTGGGCGTTACTAGCCAACTTGGTTACTGGAGCGATAGAGGGCAACTCCTCTAGGCTAGCATTTTCATCGAGTCTTCTATATTAGGGCCTTAGGTAGGGGTGGCAATTCTTGACCCGACCCGCCAACCCGACCCGAACCCGACCCAAAGTTAGCGGGTTTGGGTTTGGCCTAAACGGGTTCGGGTCATAAACGGGTCGACCCGATTAACCAGTTTATTTAATGGATCGGGTTCGGGTTTGTACTAATAACCCGATTGACCCGACTTGACCCGTTTAACAAATGGGTCGTGTCAACCCGACCCGAGCCAACCCGAACTAACTCGAGCCAACCCGATCAAACCCGGCCCAATCCGACTTGTCTTGACCCAACCCGACAGGTTTACATGGGTTCTGTTGATCCAACCCGAGCCAACTCGAGCCAACCCGACCCAAACCGATCAAACCCGGCCCAATCCGACTTGTCTTGACCCAACCCGACAGGTTTACATGGGTTCTGTTGACCCAACCCGACCCAACCCAACCGGACCCGTTTAATAAACGGTTAAACGGGTTGGGTCGGGCCAACCCGTTTATTAGGCGGGTCGGGTTTGGGTTTAAGTTTTTGATCCGTTTATTAAACGGGTCGGGTTCGGGGTTGGGTGTTTTGCCCTTATACATATGTCTCAACCCGACCCGAACCCGACCCGAACCCGACCCGACCCGACCCATTGTCATTCCTAGCCTTAGGGCTAGGGGTGGCAATCCTTGACCCGACCCGCCAACCCGACCCGAAGTTAGCGGGTTTGGGTTTGGCCTAAACGGGTTCGGGTCATAAACGGATCGACCCAATTGACCCGTTAATTTAATGGGTCGGGTTCGGGTTTGTACCTATAACCCGATTTGACCCGTTTATCAAATGAGTCATGTCAACCCGACCCGACCCAACCCGAACCGACCCAACCGAACCCGACCCAACCCGGCCCAATCCGACCCGTCTTGACCCAACCCGATAGGCTTACATGGGTTCTGTTGACCCAACCCGAGCCAACCCGACCCGAACTGTTTAGTAAACGGGTCGGGTCGGGTCAACCCGTTTATTATGTGGGTCGGGTTTGGGTTTAAGTTTTTGACCCGTTTATTAAAGTGGTCGGGTTCGGGTTGGGTGTCTTGCCCTTATACCTATGTCTCAAGCCAACACGACCCCGACCCAACCCGACCCATTGCCACCCGTACTTAGGGCCCCAGAGCTGTTCAACAAGTGTGCATTCTAGGGGTGGACTGAGATTCACCTGTCAAGGTACCTGCCATCGAATGAATGCCATGTCATGTCGTACGACCCTAAATTACGAAGACTTGCAACTTCATTCGACTCGATTCCTGCCTTGGAATGGTCCAATGATATATGATTCATTCCATTTTTCCCGCATTTATTTGGAATTAATGAACGATGGCGTAGTCATCCAATGGTAGGCACCCCCAACGACCGAGTGTCATGTATCGGCGGCCACTACAGTGAAACCATAGCGAGCCATCACTAGAGAGGAAGGAGCCAAACCCCTTTTAGAAAAGGAATCCACTCTTCTGAAGTCGTGATCAGTACCAACAGGCTCTTGGTCTGGTAGTACTTCCTCTCTCCCGCGTTGGAGAGGTTTTCCGTTCGACTCCCGGTATGGACACCATGGAGCTAACTTTCTTTCAAGACCGTTGTGCCTTGTTTGTGCGTGCGAATCCTGGTCATTCATGTCATGTTCACAGGATTATGAAATTAATAAATAGTAGTTGCTGCATGTTCACGGGATTATGGAATTAATAAATAGCAATTGCTGCCTCCCCCGTTTCGATCACGTACCCGACCTCTTTAAGCTCTTGCTCTAGTGCCCCGTCCTTTAACCGCCTGGCCGGTTCAGCAAAAAAAAAGGGGCGGGGGGAGGGGACTTAGTGTAAGGTCCCTGATAAGAGATCAGTTTGGTGTAAAGGACTAGCAACAATATGGTTTTGCACCAGGTATTGCTGAAAAAGATGGTTTTAGAGTAGGCCCCTCCGTTGACATTTCTCCCCCTTTAAATGACAAAACTGCTCCTAATACTAAAATAACAAATACTACCAATATGCAGGGTAGAAAATGTTAAATTTACTCATTGGTACAACGAATTCACTGTAGTAATTTTGTTTTTTCTTTTGACTTGTTTTAAAAATTTTGTATTTTTACTATAGTGAAATCATTGTAGGAAATGTTACTCTTTATTACAAAAATGTTACCAAAAAGTAACATTTCGGTAATAAAGAGTAATATTTGCTACAAGAAAATCACTATAGTATTTTTTAAAAAAAATATTGTTTTTTTTTAAATAAATTGCTACAGTGAAATCAATGTAGCAAATTATACTCTTTATTATCGAGTGTTACTCTTTGTAAAAAGTAACACTTCGGTAATTGTTGATTGCATTGCTAGTTGGAGAGGATCTGAAGGCTAATCTTGGCCTTCCTTTTTTCTTTTGTACAAGGATGTAAAAATGAAACTTCTTGCATGTATCACTTCTTTCGATCAATTGAGTTTTTTTTTTATTATTTTTAAATAATAATAAAGAGTAACATTTGTTAAAAGTGAAATCACTATAGTAATTTTTTTTAAGAAATCTTATTATTTGAATATAAAAAATTATTGTAGTAAAAATATTGTGGCAATTGTTACTTTTTATTTTTGAAATGTTACTCTTCGTATGATTTCAGAGAATGATTTTGTTCTAACCTCCTTAAAGAGGATTTTGCTCCAACCTCCTTAAAGAGGTTGAAGCATCACTCTCATTGGTCCATTTCGAGAGCATATATGTTATTTTGTACTATTCTTTATGGGAAAAATGACAGAAAGCCCTCGAAATGGACCAATGAGAGAGAGAGAGGGTTAACTTCACACCCAACGAGCCACCTTCGCCTATGGAGTTTTTAATCTAGTTTTGGGTCTTGTCTAGTTTTGGGTCGTGTCCAAAACCCCTGGATTCTGACACGGTCTGTTTAAATAATCTGTCTAAAACCTAAACTCATACCCGACCCGCTTATAAACGGGTATACCCAATAAGACCCATTAGATCCGTTTAACACATGGGTCTATTCAGTTGACCCGATCCGATCTGACTCGACCCGACCTGACCCGATAAGACCCGCTGGTACTATATTATCCTATATACTACAGTATCGGATTGTTGGTAGATCCGACACGACCCGTTAAATGTTAAACGGGTCTTCTCGGTTCTATCGTGTCTAGACCCTAAATCCGGTCCCGACCCATTTATTAAACGGGTTAGTCGTGTCGACCCATTTATGATCCAAACCCGTTTAATCCAAACCCAAACCCAAACCAGCTAATTTCATGTCAGGTCCAAAATTGCCAGCCCAAAGCAACAGCCATGCAATATTCTAGGTCTCATGCAGCTCCTTTTTTTCTCTTTTATGTCCATGTTTATTAATACTTGATAGGTTGAGGGTTGTAGTGGGAGTTTGTCAGCATGAAATCAGCAGCAGCATGGAATATTTGCTTAGGATCTCCTCTGTTGAGGTTTAGGTGATGATTAATCATTGAAGGTAATCTTTTTCAACTTTTTATCGACCTTTTCTTCTTTTTAGTGTCTCCATCAGCACCATTAGTCGGCGCTCTATGTTTTTTAGTGATGTGGATGGGGTGCAGAAAAAACAATCGATCGTGGATCGTGGATAAGACTGAACTATCCAACGGATTTCTCTTAATGTGATTTTTTTTTATTTAGATAAGAAGGATATACTTAATTAGAAATAATTCAGAGATACAAGCATGATAAAACATCACGTCGAATCAACATAAGCAGATTCGACGGAACGATCTCATTCCAATATACTGAAGAAGTTGAGGTTTTTGCCCACGCAGCCAAAAGGTCAGCTGCTTTATTTGCCTCACGAAAAGCATGATTGATGCGCACCCTCGGGAGTTTCCGAAGCAGGAGGTAGATATCGGAACAGAGAAAGTGATCTCCCACTCCTTGGATCGCCTAATTAATGATTGTAGCAGAATCATCTTCCACCCAAAAACGGTTAGTATAGAAGTACTTCGAGGCACATTTCAGACTTCCCAAAGAGCTCTTGCCTCTGTATCTATCACTGATGCGCTGCTGAGAGGTATCGCTCCAGCCATGAGGATTCACCCGGTATGTGTTCTGATGAGAAAGCCCGCACCCGCATTCCTTGTTCCTTGCTCAAGTGCTCCGTCAAAGTTCAATTTGAGTTCACCCTCCTCTCGTTCAATCTACTTGACAAAAATTGTACTTGGCCCCATAACTGTATCCTGCATTGATAAGGAGATATTATTAATCTTCCAATGCTCCAATGAACTAGCATAACAGATCCGTGCCACATGCGCTCAGGTTGTTGTTTACTTCCCTCAAAAAGTTCATGGTTACGGTCTATCCAAATGCTCCACACAGTATTGATCAGCAAGCTACGATGGTAGTTTGCAATCCGCTTATGTTGCCCAGACGGGGCAATGAAATCGATCCACTCCCCAATACCCATAGGAGGAGGAAATAGAAGATGAATATTCTCCCTGACCTTACGAGCCAGGGACATGCAAAGATAGCGTGATTTGCGTCTTCCAAATTTCTTAATGTGATTTATCCATAGAGAGATTATATTTACGAATTATAGTTTCTTCATGGTGGTCGTACCTCACACCTAGCGTAAAAGGTTAGTTGATCATCTAACAAGCTTATATCTGACCCTCCGATCCATCGCCATCGACGATCTGCTGCAACATCATAGCATGTGTTTTATGTCCGATGCCTTCTGCGTCCATCACTTTGGAACCATGCAGCCACCATACGTCCACGGTATTAAGTACATGCGTCTATTGATGCTCTCTGGACGCCTGTCGCCACACACACATGCTCATGGCCTCAGCGATTGTTAGTCGCATTTGCCCTGCGTCCGATGATTCTCGCGTTAGTTGATGCCCTCCACACGCCTGTCGCTAGACAGACGTGCCAATGACATCGGCGGTTGCCAGCTATGCTTCCCCGAATCCGATGACGCCACGTTCGTTGATGCCCTATGCATGCCTGTCACCACACAGGCATGACAATGGCCTAGGCCATTGCCAATTGGACTGCCCCGCGTCCCATGACTTACGTCAACGTCCATTGACGCCCTCTGCACGCCTTTCGCCACACAGACATGCCAATGGCCTAGGTGGTTGCAGCTACACTGCCCTGCATCTGATGACGCTCGTGTCCGTTGATGCCCTTGGCAAGCATGTCGCCACACAAGCGTGCTAATGGCCTTGTCGGTTGCCAACCGCACTGCCCTGCGTCCGTTGACGTCCTCTGCATGCATGTCTCCATACAAGCGTGACAATGGCCTCGGTGGTTGCCAGCCGCACTGCCCCTGTGTTCGTTGACACCCTCCAGTCCTGTCGGCATGCTACGATTGTGTCTGTCACACTACCGAGCACACGTCAATGCCTCAGTCCTGGTACCCATCGGCACCTCCATGTTGGCACTCATCGGTGCCTCCTCCATTGTTCATTGACAGCCCAACACCTTGTTGTACGGCTGTACGTGTGCTTATCGCCAGTGCAACCATCGGCGCCTCCGTCGTCCATCGATGACTTGCATTGGTGCCCATCAACACCTCCACCAACCATTCTTCGGTAACCCCATGCATCAGCCTGTTTATCGGTGGCTAGAATAGTTGCTCGTTGGTGACTCTATACAACATGATCAGCTATGCCTCTGCTCTAGCGTGGTGGTCCCCCCCCCCCCCCCCGATCTAGCACCCGCACGAGTTTGTGCCATCGTGACGCTCCATCACGATTCATCCCCTGATCTAGCACCCGCACGAGTCTGTGCCATCACGGCGCTCCGTCGCAATCCATCTGGTGTTGATCTCCTTGTATCCGGGGTGGTTTCCTCCCGATCTTTGCTCCATCGATCACCATGTCAGCTCTGTTTCCTAGAAAAGAAGTGACTTGGCCTCCTCCAAATCTCGCGTACCCGGAGTCAAGCCACCTAGAAATGATTAGAGTTTGATGTCGGCTAAACTTATTATCAGATGCCTTTTAGTAGACTAATTAATGATAGGTTCTATAGTTTGTGTTTTTACTTCGGTTGCGTAGTCTCATTGTACACGCTAATGATAGCGTGGAAACATTTTAGTCATTAATTAATTTTGTGGTTGAAAGTTACATATACAATGAGTAGTATGTGGGTCACATAATACTATATTAATTATTATTATTTTTGGGGGTTATTAGCTATTAGCCCACTGTAACACTGTAACAGTCGAGAAATGATTTCAGATTAAGAGAAAATCTCATAACAGATGTCTAGGCTTAAGGGATCCTTTGCTAATCATTTCTTTTAATACCAAATAAGCCAATGAGATACTCTTGCACATAAATCACTGCACTTACTATCATCACCATTGTTATAGTGATTTTGAACTGCAATAGTATTTTTGGACAGCTACAATGTTTTGGGTTAGGGTTCACTGTTAGGGGTATAGAATTAGGTTTAGGGTTATGATTCACTATTTAAGGTATAGAATTAGGGTTAAATTTAGGGTTATGGTTCACTATTAGGGGTATAGCAGTTGGGTTAGGGTTTAGTTTAGGGCTAGGGTTCACAATTTAGACTATAGAATTAGGGTTAGGTTACAGTTCACTATTTAGGATAGGGTGCAACTCAGGTCGGGTTGGCTCGGGTTTGAGCCAACTCGGAACCGAACCGAACTAGTTCGGTTCTACCATACTGAAACCCAAACAAACCCGACTTGGGCAAAGACCCGAAAACAACCCAACCCACACTAAGGTCGAGTAGGTTCTCGGGTTGGTAGTTGATCTGAAAAAATAATAGCCATCAACTATTTACTAGCAAGCCGGTGTGGGTGCAAATCTGGCTAACACTGACAGTGGGACTCGCAGCCCTGCCTGGGGCCCACACAGATAATAGTGGGACCTGCAGCCCTACCTGGGGCCCACGAAGACGATAGTGGGATCCACAGTCCTGCTTGGGGCCCACGTAGATGACAGTGGGATCTGCAGCCCTGCTTGGGATCCACGAAGACGACAGTGGGACCAGCAGTCCTGCTTGGGGTCCACAAAGATAATGGTGGGATCCGTAGCCCTGCCTGGGGTCCACGTATGTCATCTGGGGTCTGGTAAATCCCCCGGATAATTGCCTAAACTCATGATATTCTAGAAAATATTCCCTGGATATTCCACAACCTCTATATATAGCCAAGTCTGTAAATAATCGATCGGAATTTGTTATTCCACATCCCACTTTCTATTTTTCAGAGCTCTCTGAGCCTTCTGGTCTTCATACTTTCAAGCCTTCTCCACCCTCTTTCTACTTGTAACAAGCACTCCTCGGTCTATCGAGAGTAGATTAACCATTTTCAGAGATAGCGGATTCAAAGGTTGCGTCTTACCACAAGGAGACGTAGGATACGGCCGAACTTCGATACCACATCCTGTGTCAACCCCCCCCCCCCCCTCTCTCTCTCTCTCTCTCTCTCTCTCTCTCTCTCTCTCTCTCTCTCTCTCTCCCTTTATCCTTCTTTGTATCTCTCTCTGTTGCAACATCATTTATGTGACAACTAGCCACACAACAGCTCGGCAACCCAACTGTTGTCGTTGCTCTGCACCCTACTTCTTATTGTCAACAACACTAGCACGACAACATGACACGTGACAGCTCAGTGCTTCAACACGTTCCCGTTTAGCGCTCTACAGCGTGCCACACCTCGAAGTGTCAAACCTTCAATCGACTGTTTGCGGGGGGTTACGTACAACGGCTGAAATCCTCCCCCAAAGCCGGAGTTCCAAATTGGGCTTTAGGCTTTAGCCACCCGTTGAGTTCTCTTGGTAGTTTATTCAATGTTAGCAAACAAATGTTTACTCGGGTGCTAGTGTGATATAGCCCAGAAGTCGATCCCATGACATATATATGTGGTCCATTATATATGAGTTCAGTTCTCGGGTTGGGCCGGGTCTACCCGAGCCCCAACCCGAAACCAACCCATATTTAGTCGGGTCCACAAAGCTTAGAACCGAACCGACCCGTTTAGTTAAAATACCCGAACCAACCTGACCCTTTTTTATTTGGTTTGGTCGGTTCTCAGTTTTACCTGACCCAAGTTGCAACCCTAATTTAGGGTATAGAAGTATGGTTAGGGTTTCACAACACGACAAAAATATTTTGAAATTTGTATACTATTTTCATTCATTTAGATTTTCTATATTGCCACATTGGTTTTTTATAATCCTTTGTCTTTTCTAGACTGCTACTCAAGATTATCTTTGATAGAAGTTCCCTGCTTATTAATTTTGTTGCAAACGTGTTGTATGATTGCTTGGCTAAGCTTGCGGTAGTGGTCGGGCGTGTGCCGACCATGCCATTGTTTGCGAAAGCTTGGCCAAGTGTAGCCTTAGTGGGCCTTTATGGTTTTATTGCAGTTGGGTCCCACACGTCCTCTCTTAGCTCAGCGATGAAAAATCAACGGTCATGATGTCTGCGCTGCCAACTTGACCAAAGTGACACTGGGGCATTATTGTAGCCACTGCTTCAACATCGCAAGCGTCTAGATGTTACTGACCAATTTGGTTACTGGAGCGGAGTGAGTCCTCTTAGAGGGTGCAACTCCTCTTGACTAGCATTTTCTTCATGTCCTCCATATTAGGGCCTAATTAGGGCCCCAAAGCTGTTCGACGGGTGGGCATTATTGTTGTTTTTTTTTTTGAGAACCCCTCTTCTTAGGAGGGAGGGTTTGGCGGACCCCAACCAGAAGTCATTACGGACTAAGATAAAAGAAAGAATAGAGAAAGCCTAAGAGGCATCAACACCCAAGGTGTACCCCCTTCCAACACGGGCTAACAAAATGCCCCGCACAACAAGCAAGAAGAAAACAACAAGCCGAAAGTCCTAAGGCTCAGAAGCCCTCGATCTTTCCATATCACGAAATAGAGCTAGGAGCGATCCCGAGTCTTTCTCCTCGATGGAGAAGCCGACAGCCGAAGCTAAATCAAGGATGGTTCTGTCCTCCAGCAGGTTGATGGGTAGGCCCAAGTCCTCTCCATTAAGATTAGACAACTAGTCCTTAAGATCCTGCACGAGTGGGATCCTAGGCCGTGGTGGTCGGCGGTGCAAGTTAGATTCAAGTGCTCGAGATTTGGCCCGGAGCGAAGCCCTGGCTTCAATCGAGTCCGATCCTCGATTAGCTAGTCTAGGGCTGCGGCGAGCAAATCCCCCCTCCACTAACCCTCCAACTTGCGCAACCCCATTAACTGAGGGTGGGGCCCCTGCTGGAATTGAAATCCCATGGGCCTCCCCACCGATGTTGACTCCTGAGATGTTCTTGAGGACTTGTTGATGCTCCTCATCAACTGCAGCACAAGCAGTAGTAACACCAGCAGTTGCAGTACCTCCAGAGAGCGTTACATCAGTAACTCCTCGTGTAACATCATCCTCAGGGATCCTAGCTTCAGCCTCAAGCGCAACAGGATCCCCTCGTGTAACACCAGACACTGCTAGCGTAACACCAGCTACAGCACAGCCACCAACTCTCGCACCATCAGGCGTTACAGCATCTTCCACCTCTGCTACAGCTGCAAAAATTCAGCGTTGATAGCATTTGCAGCATCATCAGCACCACTAAGAACTACCTCATCCACCGCATCTCCCACAGACAGTGTAACATCAGCTAAAGCACTAGCCTTAGCTGTGATAGCATCAGCCGCAGCCTGGGCATCAGAAATAACAGCAGCTACAGCACCAGAATCACTCACAATAGCATCTTCACCATCTGCCCTAGACCCCAACACATCATACCGAGAACCACTCTCCATTCTAGCAACTTTGGGTATCGCTGGACCCTTGCCTTTACACTTAGAACTCACACTTATCCATGGATTAGAGGGCAAAGGATCATGCAAGGCAGCTGACGAAACTTCAGAAGCTGCCCCTACCTCATGATGCCGCACCGTATTCCCAGTTGGCACCCAATGCTTCCGATGTGGCATGGCTGGAACCCCTTGTTTTTTCCAACTGGAGGCAATCTTAGGATGGGCCAAACAAGCATCCTCATGATGGTCAAACGATTGGCAAGCTCTACACCGAATAGGCTTCCAATCATATGTAACGGCTTGCATGGATAAAAAGGTACCTGCATCGTTGTGAGCCTCCACTTCATTCCGGAGTGCCTCCTCAACATTGATTTCTACGCAAATTCTTGCATAGTTCATTCTTCCCCCTTCTTTATGAGCTACCGCTGCAGCCGTGGGAGCATCCATTCCCAAAGGGATGCCCAACACACTCCCCATCCTACTGAGCGCATCAAAAGACCATAATTTGTCCGGAAGGTTCGGAAATCTGACCCACACAGGAATGCGAGAAATCGTTGCCCTATCGTACTTGATATCACTTGTCCACTTTTTTAGGACCAAAGGACGTCCTTGAAAGTGCCATGGCCCTCCGGCTAAAATTCTAACATAGTCTTCCACTTCCGCAAACTTAAACAGGAAAATCCCGTTCTCTCGGGAATACATCTCCATTCCCCCCTTCGGCTGCCAAAGCCTCATCACCGTGGCTTTAAGATGGGGGAAAAAGGGCCTTCTCCCCAACACAAATCCCACTAGCGAATTAGCCCAATAACTTTCTGTTTTTGTAATTTCTACCTGTGGACATATCGCTATTTTCTTGCCATCTATCACTGTCGGTTCAATGTACTTGAGCTTGCATTCATCAGCAGACAAAGCACAAGGTTGCAAGGGAACATCCCAGGCATTGCCCGCAGCCCTAACCCCATATCCTGCTTGCTGTCTTCGGACAGGCATACCATCAGCAACCTGGTGTGCACCAAAGCACCCTGAAACAGTAGCTGGAACTGCATCTAAGCACCCTGTAGAAGTAGCTGGAACTGCACCTAAGCACCCTGTAGCAGTAGCTGGAATTACACCAGCCCCCCCTGCTCGAGTAGCCCGCACTTGGGGAGCATCTGGATCCTGCTCCCCAACACGAGGACTAAGAGAGGTGGAGTCCCCCAAGAGGGGATCCTCCATGGTAGTTTCAGCCAAAACTCTTTGATCAACCTCTGAGCGAACCTCCAAAGCAGCTTGTTGTCGTTGGAGACTATTAGTGAGCACCTGGTGTGCTGAGGAAGAGTCCCCAGCAGCAACTGAATTCACTCCCATAGCCTGGAGAAGTGGCTGGGGACTACTATCAAACACTTCATGTGCCAAGAATGCTGCAGAATTCCCAACTCGTGAAGATGAGTTTGCTTTCCCATGGGGATCAGAGACTAGTGGTGGAAAACTCATAGATGTTACAGCATCATAGTCTCTCGTTCTTGAAATTCCCTCTTCAAAAGCTTTGGCTCCCGAACTCCTCTCTCTATCTCTCTCTCTCTCAACTTGAACTTCTCATGAAAGTGACCCGTCTGCCGATCTCTGATTTCTAGGGTTTCCGGCGGTTCTTGCCGGTGATGTGGTCCTCCCCTCTTTAACTCATCTCACGGGCTACTGTTAAGTTTTTTTTTTTTGTACGTTCTTTGCTTAAAAAACATCTTAGAGAGGGAAAAATTATGATAGAGACATCTTAGAGAGAGAGAGAGGGGGTGAAGATATCATGACCCACCAACTTCTCTATTTCGGAGATGGAATGAGGGGAGGGGCGCTCTGCCTCTCTGTTTCCATTCACTTCAGCTACAGGTCTTGACCGCCTGCTCTGTCTTCTGGGCATTATTGTGGTGGAGTGAGATTCATCTGTCGGGGTGCCTGCCATCGATTGAAAGTCATGTCATGTCGTCTGGCCCAAAATTCGGAAAGAGGAGTCGATTCTAGTCTTGGAACAGTCCAATGATATATGGTTCATTATATTTTCTTGCAGTTATGTGGATGTCATAGTCATCCAGTAGCGGGCACCCCCAATGATCGACATGTCACCCCCAACGAGCGACATCATATGTCATGTATCGGCGGCCACTACAGGGAAACCCTAGCGAGCCGTCACCAGAGAGGAGTCAAACCCCTATACGAAAAGAAATCCACCCTTCTGACATTGTGATCTGTATCAACGGGGTCTCGGCATGGCTATACTTCCTCTCTCGCATGTTGGAGAGGTTTTCCATTCAACTCCTATTATGGTATAGACACCGTGGAGCGAACTTTCCCACAATCCCGTAGTTGTTGCCTCTGCCGTTTCGTTCTCCAGACTTCTTTGAGTCCTTGCTCTAGCGCCTTGTACTCTTACCAACTAAAAAAAATCGAGTTCAGATCTCCTCCGGCCGATCTGCCGATCGGTGGGCCCGACACACATACAATTCACTTAGGGATCATCCGACATCATGCGGCTGTGATGCACACCGTGTTGGGTGTGTGTGTTAAAACCACACAAACACCTTGGGTTTTAGTCCCATATCGGTAAGGGGAGAAATCCCCTACCAACATATAAGGATTTGCCCACTTCCCCCCACTAGTCATCACACTAGAGGAGGGGCTCCACTAGCTCA
Source organism: Chamaelirium japonicum (assembly GCA_947650365.1). Taxonomy (NCBI): domain Eukaryota; kingdom Viridiplantae; phylum Streptophyta; class Magnoliopsida; order Liliales; family Melanthiaceae; genus Chamaelirium; species Chamaelirium japonicum. The sequence continues at coordinate 86,686,760 of OX393549.1, forward strand.
CACACGCGCGCGCGTGTGTGCCGTGCCGAGCCGAGCCGGGCTTGGGCATGGGCTGGGCGGCGCGTGTGTGTGTGCGCCCGCGGACCCGGACACGATAGCACCTCCGAAATGGGCTGGTCCGCACCTGCCCTCTTTTTGTTTTTTGCTTTTAAGTCCTTCCCCATTTATTAAATTTCTTTTTGGCTACTAGCCGTTTTGCATGCGAGCCGTTACGAGACTGCTCTCTGCGAGCTGTAACGTGCGAGGTTAATGGGCTTAATCGCAGCCCATTAACCGCTCCCCTCTTTCAGCCTCCCATTAACGGCCCGAGGCCTATATAAGGCCCGGTACAGCCATGGGAATGGTACACTCCGAAAATCGGAATTCCTCTCTGCTTACTGCCTCTCTCTCTCCCATTCTCTCGTGCCGTGTTGCTGTGGTGCTGCCCCTTTGCTCCGAAGAGACTCCCTCTCTCGGACCAAAGCCTTGCTGCGGTGCTACCTCCCGGCCTCGAGAAGATCGTCATTGAGTCGCTGGGTTCCTGAAAGTCTACGAGGTTCGCAAAACCTTCTTGGAGTCGTGCCGACGAGAAGGAGGTCACCTGACCGGGGTCGCCGTATCTCCGACAACAATTGCCACGAGACCCGCACGAGGGGGACAATAAGATTCTTGGGACAGTGCCTAGCACGCTTCGACCACAGGCCAGAGTTTCTAACTCTTCTTTTGTCCTAACATTAGATCTAAAATAATCGACTTGCATCTAATAGAGAAATCTAAATAATTAGATATATTTTAGATAGATTGTATCTTCCTTTTAGAAAAGTTCGGCAAGGTGAATGACGGTTACATAGAACCCGCTCTGCCTTGGCAAACAATTTCTAAAAGAAATTTGTGACTTGTCCTTGTTTGCGAAAATAACATTTGCTAATCAATTTTAATATTAATAATTTGATTAAATCCTAAATTTGCTAGTTTAGAACGATTAGATTTCCAACAATCCAAGAATCTTATTGTTATTTAATCGTTCATCATATTATCATTCTATTGTGCATTTCATTTTGTTAGTATTGTTATCATAGAATAAATAGTTTCATTATTAGTTGTTAAAAGTTGCGCTATAGTTATTAGTCAAAATTAGTTCTCTACAAAAGTTAATTAAAAGCATACATTTTAGAAAAGACTAAGAGTCATTATTTGGAATATTCCACTACCTACGGTGTCTAGAAAGGCTTGACAAATCGGCATTAAATTGCCCAAGGTAGCTTGGTATTTGAGCGAGCCTAGTGCTCCACCTCCTACCTGGAGCCCATCTGACCGTTAGGATTTGGAAGTTTCATTTTGACTTCTGAAAGTCAAATCTATACAGTGTGCTTTAAAATTGACAAAAATTATTTTTCAATCCACAGATTTAAACTCCTTACTTTGGTCCGAAATGGCCTCACCAAACCGTGAAACCCTTAGTGCCAAACCCGAAAAGTTTGATGGGTCTAACTTCAAGAGGTGGCAAAACCAGATGCGATTCTGGCTAACCACACTTGGGTTATTGTCAGCCATAGGTGAAACCGCACCAGGAGTATCCAATGGGTCTAGCCAAACTCGTCGTACCTGAGCCTCCACTTCACAACCTGAACCTGAATCCACTTCTGGCTTTCCCACTAGGACCCCAGAAGAAATCAACTACCATGGTCTTCATAGGATCCTAGGGGCCTTATCTGATAGATTATACGATATCTATTATACCATTCAAAACCCTAAGGACCTATGATACCCTAGAGCGTAAGTATGGCCTAGATGATGCTGGAGTAAAACGCTTCAAAGCGTCTGACTTCAACAACTTTAAAATGGTTGACTCCAAACCCATGAATGATCAGATTCATGAGTTTGAAAACCTAGTCCAACATCTGAAGACTAATGGTTCCACCCTTGATGAAACCTTCCAAATAGCCTGTCTTATAGATAAACTCCCTGCTTCTTGGTCCGAGTTTTCTAAACACCTAAGTCATACCCAAGGTGACCTAACCCTAACTCAAGTTCTAAACTCTATTAGAATTGAGGAGCAACATAGGCTCAGGGAAAAGGGATCCTCTGAATCCAAACCCAAGGTCAACAACGTAGAGGGTCAACCGTCTAAGCCATTCCAAAAACCTAGACATAAGTTCCAGAAGAAACCCTTCCACCCTAAGCCTAAGCCATACACCAAGAAGCCATACCATAGCAACCATAACCCAAACCATCCCAAGGACCAAAAGAAGGAAGGAGTGCGTTGCTGCTACGTCTACGGTTGGACCGATCACATGGCCAACCAATGCTTCTACAAGAAGACAGCACCACCTCCAAATCCAAGAAGAAATGGTCCAACGCCACCCGGCTCCCAAGTCAACATGGTGACCTCTGGAGCTGGCTCTTCTGGGACCGCTTTCAGGTCTGTTCTCTTCACCCCTGAAGTTAACATGACCTTTCAAGCATTTGATTGGTGGATTGACACAAGAGCTAACATTCATGTTTGCTCTGATCAATCTTTGTTTTCCACCTATCAGGTCTCAGGTGGAGGAGCTGTAAGCATGGGGAACAATGCTGAGGATCGTGTGCTAGGGATAGGACGGATCGACCTGAAGCTGACGTCGGAGAAGACCCTAACCCTGTGCGGAGTCCACCACGTTCCGGAGATTAGGAGGAACTTAATTAGTGGGTCCTTATTAGTCCAACAAGGCTATAAGCTTGTATTTGAGTCCAATAAAGTTGTAATAACTAAAGGAATGAATTTTATTGGAAAAGGATTTCTTTGTAATGGCTTATTTAAATTAAATGTCTTTAATCCTTCGTCTATAATTCTGAATGTTGAGTTTTCGGTCACTTGGCACCAAAGACTAGGTCATGTAAATTATAATTCTATTAAGAAACTCATGACCCTAAACATTATTCCCAAATCCGATACTAGGAATCTCGACAAGTGCGAGATATGCGTAGAAGCGAAACAACCCAAGAAATCTTTTAAAACCATCGATCGAGACTCCCATATACTTGAATTAATTCACAGCGATGTCTATGATTCTGGGAGAACCTCGAGAGGTGGCAATAGATATTTTGTAACGTTCATAGATGACGCTTTAAAATATTGCCACCTATACCTTATTAAAACTAAGGATGAAGTACTTAGTAAATTTAAAATTTACAGAGCTCTGGTTGAAAACCAACTAGACGAAACCATTAAGATCCTTAGGTCAGACCGAGGAGGGGAGTACACCTCAAATGAGTTAAGTGAGTACTGTGATGACTATGGAATACTCCATGAAGTCACAGCTCCTTACACTCCCCAATCCAACGGTGTTGCGGAAAGGAAAAATAGAACCCTAATGAACATGGTCAATTCCATGTTACTAAGCTCTGGAGCGCCAGAGAACTTATGGGGGGAAGCCCTAATGACGGCTTGTTTTATCCTTAACCGTATTCCTTTTAAACACAATGACTTGACCCCATACGAAGTATGGAAACATAGAAAACCAAACTTAGAATATTTAAAAGTGTGGGGGTGCCTAGCTAAGGTAAAAATCCCCGATAACAAAAGGAAGAAGATAGGACCTAAGACTGTAGATGCTATCTTTATTGGCTACGCTTCAGACAGTAACGCTAATCGATTTTTAGTGTTTAACTCTGAAATAAACGAAATAGCCAATATCACCATAATCGAAGCAAGAGATGCTTCATACTTCGAAAATATCTTCCCTTATAAGACTAGGATCAATACTAATCCCAATAACCAGGCTTCTAGTTCTAATCAGGTAACTCAGATCGAACCCGAAGTCCAATTAGAACCTGAAGACCAGACTGAACCGGTAACCGAACCTAGAAGGAGTAAACGTGCCCGTGTAGAGAAAGTCTTTGATGACTTCTATGCACTTATGGTGGAAAACTCTCCCTCCACCTATACAGATGCAATGAAGTCCATAGACTCACCTTTTTGGAAAGAAGCCATAGATAACGAAATCCAATCCATACTTCAAAACCATACCTGGGAACTCACCAATTTACCTCCTGGTTGTAAAACTATAGGATGTAAATGGGTGTTTAAGAAAAAGCTTAGACCCGACGGTACCATAGATAAATTTAAGGCACGACTTGTAGCCAAAGGCTTTACCCAAAAACCAGGGATAGACTACTTTGATGTCTACTCACATGTCGCTAGGATAACCACGATTAGGATCCTCATCGCCTTAGCTTCAATCTATAAGCTAGTCATACATCAAATGGATGTTAAGACTGCTTTCTTGAATGGCGACCTTAATGAGGAAATTTACATGGACCAACCCGAGAGATTTACTGCACCTGGACAAGAAGGAAAGGTGTGTAAGTTAATTCGATCCCTCTATGGTCTTAAACAAGCCCCAAAACAATGGCACATGAAATTCGATGAAGTTATCTTATCCTATGGATTTGATATCAACACAACGGATGAATGTGTATACCATAAAGTAGATGGTAATAATGTTGTCATCTTATGTTTGTATGTTGACGATATTCTGATATTCGGTTCAAACATACAAATCATAAATGATATCAAACACTTTCTGTCCCAAAACTTTGACATGAAAGATTTAGGACAAGCCGACGTTATTTTGAACACTAAGATCAATAGGAAGAACAATGGTTTAGTGTTATCCCAATCCCACTATGTCGAGAAAATCCTAAGGAAATTTTACGACCCCGATTGCCAACCAGTATCCACACCATATGATCCAAATACCCATCTAACAAAGAATACTGGACTTCCTAGACTACAGAGCGAGTATGCTCAAATCATAGGATCGCTAGGTTTTCTAGCAAACTATACTCGACCCGATATCGCTTACGCGGTAAATAGACTTAGTTGTTATACGTCTAACCCGAATTTGTCCCATTGGAATGCGTTAGAAAGAATTTTTAGATATCTTAAGGGAACCATATCATACGGTCTCCACTATAGTGGATATCCAGCTGTATTAGAGGGATACTCTGATGCTAACTGGATTAGTGACTCAATAGATATTAAGTCCACAACCGGATATGTATTCCTACTAGGAGGTGGAGCCATATCTTGGAAATTCACCAAACAGACTGTTATAGCTAGGAGTACCATGGAATCAGAAATGATAGCGCTAGATACCACTAGCACAGAAGCAGAATGGCTTCGAGATCTTCTATATGAGATCCCATTGATAGAAAAACCTTTACCGGCTATATCTATCCATTGTGATTATTGATCAGCTATTGATAAATGTAATCAAGAAAATGCTGACGTGAAAATAAATCGACATCTGAAAGTGAGACATAGATCTCTCAGATATAAGATGAAAAATCAAATAATTGCCCTAGACTTTGTTAGATCCGAAAAGAATTTGGCGGATCATCTAACTAAGGGCCTTTCTAGGACAGTGGTCTTAGAATCGTCGAGGGGGATGAGATTAAGCCCATTAGAAAGATCACCGCAGTGGGAACCCAACCTCACGGAGGTTCAATGGGTAGAAACAAACTGTAGTAGTGATTGAAAATGAGGAGCACTGAATAATGCTCCCATCCCTATGACGTCAGTGCTTATTAAAAGCAAGGGGTAGGATGAGTTTAAAACTCTTAATAAGTCCAAGACCCATGAGGCGGGGTGTCGCCTTGCTCACACCCCTATTAGGACTTACCTATATGTATGTCGTTGTAAGGCCGCAACTCTGGGACCAGGGCTGCTCCCTAGAAACATACAAGAAAAGATATCTGTGCAAGGCCATTAATAGCGCAACCCTCTTAGAACCATCGAAAACTGTACTACGTGTACTACTTGTAGAAACCCGATACATGAGGCTGGTTCAAGGCGTAGTCCACCAAGTCCTCACGGATGTATACAACTGTACTAAGTGGAGGTTCAAATCGAAAGGTACCTACACCTACTGCGTAGTATAAGGAATCCAGCAAAGTTCTTTTTACTTTACATTTTTGAATTTTTTACTTATTTAATATTTAGTGGTTTTAAACACATGTGGGGGATTGTTGGGTGTGTGTGTTAAAACCACACAAACACCTTGGGTTTTAGTCCCATATCGGTAAGGGGAGAAATCCCCTACCAACATATAAGGATTTGCCCACTTCCCCCCACTAGTCATCACACTAGAGGAGGGGCTCCACTAGCTCACACACGCGCGCGCGTGTGTGCCGTGCTGAGCCGAGCCGGGCCGGGCTTGGGCATGGGCTGGGCGGCGTGTGTGTGTGCGCCCGCGGACCCGGACACGATAGCACCTCCGAAATGGGCTGGTCCGCACCTGCCCTCTTTTTGTTTTTTGCTTTTAAGTCCTTCCCCATTTATTAAATTTCTTTTTGGCTACTAGCCGTTTTGCATGCGAGTCGTTACGAGACTGCTCTCTGCGAGCTGTAACGTGCGAGGTTAATGGGCTTAATCGCAGCCCATTAACCGCTCCCCTCTTTCAGCCTCCCATTAACGGCCCGAGGCCTATATAAGGCCCGGTACAGCCATGGGAATGGTACACTCCGAAAATCAGAATTCCTCTCTGCTTACTGCCTCTCTCTCTCCCATTCTCTCGTGCCGTGTTGCTGTGGTGCTGCCCCTTTGCTCCGAAGAGACTCCCTCTCTCGGACCAAAGCCTTGCTGCGGTGCTACCTCCCGGCCTCGAGAAGATCGTCATTGAGTCGCTGGGTTCCTGAAAGTCTACGAGGTTCGCAAAACCTTCTTGGAGTCGTGCCGACGAGAAGGAGGTCACCTGACCGGGGTCGCCGTATCTCCGAGAACAATTGCCACGAGACCCGCACGAGGGGGGCAATAAGATTCTTGGGACAGTGCCTAGCACGCTTCGACCACAGGCCAGAGTTTCTAACTCTTCTTTTGTCCTAACATTAGATCTAAAATAATCGACTTGCATCTAATAGAGAAATCTAAATAATTAGATATATTTTAGATAGATTGTATCTTCCTTTTAGAAAAGTTCGGCAAGGTGAATGACGGTTCCATAGAACCCGCTCTGCCTTGGCAAACAATTTCTAAAAGAAATTTGTGACTTGTCCTTGTTTGCGAAAATAACATTTGCTAATCAATTTTAATATTAATAATTTGATTAAATCCTAAATTTGCTAGTTTAGAACGATTAGATTTCCAACACACCGGGCCCACCGACCCGGGCGGATCCACTGGAGGAGATCAATCCGAGCTCAAAAAAGTCATGATCAGTTGCCTGCATTTGTGGGCCCAATGCACAAACGACATCACAGTCGTCCCACAGTTACAGTCTTGCGGCGGCTCGTGGCTCCTCTAATGTCGCACCTGCCGTCTAAAAAAGGGGGGCGGTGCAGCTGAGGCCATGCTCGTATCTAGGTTCCATGCAGCACTTCTTTCTCTTTATGGAAATATTTATTAATATTGGATAGGGTTGGGGGATGTAGTGGGAGTTACTAAGCATGAGCTTTCTGGGCATAATAATATCCAAAGGGAAATCATCAGCAGCATGGAATTTTTGCTTAGGATCTGTTCTGTTGAGGAGGATTAGGTGGAAAGAGAAGTGTTGAGGTTTAGGAGGAAAGAGAAAGATAAAGTTGGTGGGTAGGTATTTTGATTAATATTAATGTAGACTATCTTTTTCCTCTTTTTATCTATCTTTTTCTTCTTTTTAGTGTCTCCATCTGCACCATTAGTCAGCACTCTAATTTTTTTTTATGACAAGAATGTTGTGCGGAAAAAAAACAATCGATCACGGAGAAGGCAGAGAAGCACTAGTCATGCCAGTAGATTCCTTTTAACGTGATTCATCCATAGATGGGCTATATTTACGAATTACAATTTCTTCATGGTGATCGTACACCACGCCCTGCGTATAGAACAATCAATCTGACCATTTAACGCGCTCTGACGCTCCGGTCCATCTCCTGTCGATCGACGATCCGCTATAATATCGCAGCTTGTGCTCTGCGTCTGATGCCTCCTGGGTCCAACGCTTTAGAACCACCATACGTCCAAGGCACTCAGTATATGTGTCCAGTGATGCTCTCCGCAGGCATGTCGCAACACAAGCTTGCTCATGGTCTCGGTGGTTGTTAGTTGTGCTTGCCCTGCGTCCGATGATGCCTGCATCCGTTGACGCCTTCCACACACATGTCGCCACACATGCGTCCCAATGGCCTAAGCGATTGTCAGTTGTATTGCCCAGTGTCCGATGGCATTCGCATCGTTTGACGCCCTCCGCACGCATGTCGCCACAAAGGTGTGCCAATGGCCTAGGCGGTTGCTAGCTCCACTGCACAACATCTGATGACTCCTGCGTCTGTTGACGCCCCAACACGCATGTCACCACACATGCATTACAATGACCTTGTCGGTTGCTAATTGCATTACCCTGCATCCGATGTCGCCCGCGTTCGTCGACATCCTCCTCACGCATATCTCCATACAGGAATGCCAATATCCTCGGGGGTTGACAGACGCTATACCCCTGCATCTGTTGGCGCCCTCTGCACCCTGTTGTCCTGCAGGCGTGCCGCGACTGAGTATGCCACGCGACCGAGCACCTGTCAATATCTAGGTCATGAGGCACCCGTCGGTGCCTCCTCCATTGTTCGTCGACAGCCCAACACCCTGTTGTACTGCAGGTGTGTCTACAGTTGTGCTCATCGCCGTCACGACTGTCGTCTCCTCCGTTGTCCATCGATGACTCTCACCGGTTCCTGTCAACACCTCCACCAGTCACGTACCCATCGGCAACCCTGTCAATTCGTTCATCAGCGGTTAGAATAGATGCCCATTGGTGACTCCGCATAATGTAATCTTTTGTGCCTATGTGCCATCGAGGTGTTCCCTCTCGATCTAGCACCTGCATGAGTCTGTGCCATCGCGGTGCTCCGTCGCAAGCCATCTGGTGTAGACTACCTTTTTCCACTTTTTATCGACCTTTTCTTCTTTTTAGTGTCTCCATTTGCACCATTAGTCAGCACTCTAATTTTTTTTAAGACATATATGTTGTGCGGAAAAAAACAATTGATCACGGAGAAGACAGAGTCATGCCAATGGTTTTCTTTTAACGTGATTCATCCACAAATGAGTTATATATTTGCAAATTACAGTTTCTTCATGGTGACCGTACACCACGCCCAATGTATAGGTCACTCTGACCATTTAATGCGCTTTGACGCTCTGTCCCATCACCCGTCGATCGACGATCCGCTTGCGTCTAACACCTCCTAGGTCCAACACTTTGGAACCACCGTACATCCTAGGCGCTCAATACATGTGTCCATTAATACTCTCCGCACGCATGTGTGTTTCTGGTCTTGGCGGTTGTTAGCTGCACTTGCCCCAGTCCAATGATGTCCGCATCTGTTGACGCCTTCCGCATGCATGTCGCCACAGGCGTGCCAATGGCCTCGGTAGTTGCCAACTGCACTACCTTGCTTCCGATGATATCGTGTCCGTTGATGCCATCTGCACGCCTGTCACCACACAGACATGCCAATGGCCTAGTCGATTGCCAGTTGCATTGCCCCATGTCCGATGGCATTCGTATCCGTTGACGCCCTCTGCATATGCCTATCACCACAAAGGTGTGCCAATGGCCTATGTGGTTGCCAGCTGCACTGCCCCGCGTCTGACGACGCCCGTGTCCATTGACACCCCAACACACATGTCGCCACACATGTGTGCCAATGACCTTGTCGGTTCCCAACTGCATTACCCCACGCATTCGATGACGCCCACGTCTGTTGACGCCCTCTGCATGCATATCTCCATACAGGTGTGCCAATGGACTCGACGGTTGCCAGACGCTATGCCCCCATGTCGATCTGTTGATACCATTTGCACCCTGTTGTCCTGCAAGCGTGCCATGACTGAGTATGCCATGCGACCGAGCACCCGTCAATACCTTGGTCTCGAGGCACTCGTCGATGCCTCCTCCATTGTTCATCGACAGCCCAGCAACCTGTTGTACTGCAAGTGTGTCTACAGTTGTACTCATCACTATCGTACCATTGTCAACTTCGTCGTACGCAAATGACTCACACCGGTACCCATCGGCACCTCCACCAGCCACACGTCGACAACCCTGTCGATCAACCCATTCATCAGCGGCTAGAATAGTTGCTCGTCAATGACTCTGCACAATGTGATCTACTATGCCTCTACGCCATCGAGGTGCTCCCTCTCGATCTAACACCCGCACGAGTCTGTGACATCATGGTGCTCCGTCGTGATATGCCTGGTTTCGATCTCCTCGAATTTGAGGTGGCTCCCTCTGATCTTTGCTCAGTCAATCACCACGCCAACTCCGTTTCCCAGAAAGGAAGTGACTTGGCCTCCTCTAGGCCAGCCTGCCAGGAGTCACGAACCACCTAGAAAAGGGGGTAGACTACTGTCTAACAATCTCCCCCTTCTGGCTCTCCACGACCCAAACCATCTAGGGACAGGCGCTGTATCGCAACCTTCCCCAAATATGGTTGGGTGTGGCCTGGGTGCCGAGTCATCCTAGCATGGCTTCTTTGACCAATTCGCCCAGGTGAGTGCAGGTGGGGAAAGCTGCCCCCCCCCTGACTTTCGTCGCTCCCGAGGTAGCCGCTTCATAGCACCCTGGGGGGGGGGCGCACCTGCGCCTTCCCTTGGGTTCTCGTGCTCCTCGCAACTAGGGTTTCGCTTGGCTCCCCGAATCTCAGTCCTCAACACTTGCAACCGCTATTCCTTAACCTTGGATGATCACCTCCTTTTATAGAGGTTCCATCGGGTTATTTGGCTTGCACTCCAAGCAACCAATTACTTTACTTGTGCGTCAAGCAACCGGGAGTGGGGGGCCCATTGTGCCGGCTCTAACGAGCTGAACTTATTGGCTTGATCCCTAAAAAAGGACGAGGTGTGACTATACTTTACATTACTAAACTCACCCATCACTCACTACAAGAGATAGGGTCTTTACCGACGGACATTATTATCACCGTCGGTAATAATACACTTTTTACCGACGGCGACTATAATATCGGTCGGTATTATAACTTCAATTTTTTAAACTTTTTTTGCACATTTATTACCGACGGTGAAATATTATTCGTCGGTAAAATAATTTATACCGACGGTACATATATGTACCGTCGGTAATATACTTTATACCGACGGCTACATAAAGATCGTCGGTAAAATATCACGACGAAACTCAGGGTAAAACCCGAGCCTCTGGAAAAAAATGGAACCCTGAGTTTCGTCGGAGATTTTTACCGACGGACTTTATATTTCCGTCGGCATAACTAATTATACCGACGAAAATTATATGTCCGTCGGTACGATACGACGGTAATTAAATATCCGTCGGTAAAATTGTCCCCACGAAACTCAGGGTAAAAACCGAGCCTCTGGAAAAAAATGGAACCCTGAGTTTCGTCGGCGGTTTTTACCGACGGACGATATATTTCCGTCGGCATAACTAATTATACCGACGGAAATTATATGTCCGTCGGTACGATACCGACGGTAGTTAAATATCCGTCGGTAAAATTGTCCCGACGAAACTCAGGGTGAAACCTGAGCCTCTGGAATAAAATGGAACCCTGAGTTTCGTCGATGATTTTTACCGACGGACATTATAATACCGTCGGTATAAAGTAATTATACCGACGGAACTGATAGTTCCGTCGGTAAAAACTCCTCACTCATTTAACGCAGCCTGCACCCTGGCCTTTTCTTTTTGTGTTTCGACCAAACTCCGGCGCGCGCCCCTCTCTCAATCTCTCTCTCTCTCTCACCGACCCGACCCGCCGGCGACCCCGTCCCCCTCCGGCAGCCCCGCGATCCCCTCTGGCCACCCATCCCCCTCCCGGCCACCCATCCCCCTCCCGACCTCCGCCCCTCCCCGGCCTCCCGGCCCTCTCTCTCTCTCTCCCTGGCCTCCTCCCCCCCTCCCCGGCCTCCCTAGCCTTCCCTCTCTCTCTCTCTCTCTCTCTCTCTCTCTCTCTCTCTCTCTCTACTTCCTCCCATCACCTCTCTCTCTCTCTCTCGATCTAAACCCTCCCTTGCACCTCCGGTCACCCATCCCCTCCCTTGCACCTCCGGCCACCCCTCCCCTTTCTCGCGCCACCGACTGCGACACCAGTGCTCCTCCTCCTTCTCGAGGCCTGCCGACCATCGCTGGTGAGCTCCTCCTCCTCCTCCCTTTCCCCCTTAGGTTAATTTATGGTAATATATTGTGGTAATTTTTATTTAGGTAAAATCAAAGGAATTAAATATATTGTGGTATTGTTGTAAATCACAGGAATATATTACCACAATAGATTACAACAATACCACAAAATTACCACAATATATTACAACAATACAAAATTACCACAATATATTGTGGTAATATATTGTGGTAATATATTATGGTAATTTATTTAGGTAATATATTGTGGTAATTTTTATTTAGGTAATATATTGTGGTAATTTTTATCTTGTGGTAATATATTGTGATTTACAACAATACCACAATTTGTGGTAATATATTTGTGGTAATATATTGTGGTTAATTCCCTCATTTGGTAATTTTTACACTGTTTTAAAACTTGCCGAGTCGACTCGAAACTCGGCCGAGTCGACTCGACTCGGCTGAGTTTCGATCCGACTCGATCCAAAACTCGAGTTTCGATCCGACTCGGCTGAGTTTCGATCCGACTCGAGTTTTGTCGGGTTTTAGCCGAGTTGTCGTGTCTACTCGACTCATTAAGGTTTCGAGTCGAGTCGAGTTTTCGTGTTTTAAAACATTAATTTTTATCCTATCAAAACTGAATTGAATGGGGGAATGGGGGGCAAAATATAGTTTTTAGACTAGGGTGAGCGTCGGTTTTGTTGGTCGGTTTCGGTGTGGGTTTTGTCGGTTATATTTTTTTCGGTTTACGAAAAATCAAAACCGAAACCGAAACCGAAACCGAAATGGTCGGTTTTTGTCGGTTCGGTGTGATATGAGGTATGCTAAAGCCATAAATCTACTCGAGCGACAGAAAGAACCGTCAGACCCCAAGTGTTTACTTGATGAGGCTCCCTGACTTGTTGACTTACTGTCGCATAACTTTGGTGCTATGCCTAGCATTCGAACTATCAGCAATTCAAATGCTGGCCAGCAACCCTAGGTTTACTATGTGACTAGTCTACTTATCATAATACACTCATCCATTAGGGATGTGGATGGCCTGTAGAAGTTTTGGTTCGGCGTTCCATACCCGGGAACCGAAACCGAAATTGTGTGGAGTCTTATAACATTGTTTGAAATTATATGTCAGGTGTTGTATAGCCAGATAGACGAAGATGTCTTCGATCGATAAGAGTTGGATGAGTAATTCGAATCGCATGAGCCAAGAGTACAGAGAAGGAGTCAGGAAATTTCTGGATTTTGCATTTGAGCGTCTTGCACCGCTTGATGGAAAAATTGTGTGTCCCTGTATAGACTGCAGAAGGGTGATTAGGAAGGTTCGAGAGGAATGTGAGGTTGATCTGGTAATGCGTGGCATTGACATTACCTATACCCGTTGGTTCTCGCACGGTGAGGAGCTAGATGCAGTCCCCATGATAGCTCACGGTGAAACTTCAAACACAGTGATCGCTGATGATAATATTAATACAGACGATGACGATGACATGCAGGGTATGATACATGATTTGCAAGGTAGAATAGGCACGGAAACACCGTCAGGTGATCAGCCCAATATCGAAGCGGACAAGTTCTACAGATTGCTTAAAGATGCCGAACAACCTCTATACCCGGGGTGTGAGACGTTTTCAAAACTCTCTTTCACTGTAAAGCTTCTTCATTTGAAGTGCCTCAATGGTTGGAGTAATAAGTCATTTAATATGTTGGTAGAGTTGCTGAAAGAGGCTTTTCCTATGGGTGAGACGGTACCGAAATCATTCTATGAGGCGAAGAAGACAATTAAAGATCTCGGTCTAGGTTATGAGAAAATTGATGCATGCGTGAATGATTGTATGTTGTACCAGAAAGAGTACGAACATACGCGGTCATGCCACATATGCAGAGCAACGAGATATAAAGAGACGGATGCCGAGTCTAGTACCAGTCGAAGGAAGAAAAATGTATCTACAAAGGTTCTCCTATACTTCCCGCTCAGGGACAGGCTTCAGAGGTTGTTTATGTCATCGAAGACTGCTGAGCACATGAGGTGGCATGCACGAGAACGTACAGATGACGGGATTATGAGACATCCGGCTGACTCTCTGACATGGAAAGATTTTGATCATACCTATCCTGAATTCGCATGTGAAGTTCGCAACGTCAGGTTAGGGCTTGCTAGCGATGGCTTCAATCCCTTTGGGAATATGAGTGTGTCGTACAGCATTTGGCCAGTTGTCCTAGTTCCATACAATTTGCCTCCCTGGATGTGCTTAAAAAAGCCATACACAATGCTCTCCTTGCTCATTCCCGGACCCAGGTCGCCTGGTAATGATATTGACGTTTACTTGCAGCCGTTGATTGAGGAGTTGAACGAGTTATGGGAAGTTGGGGCCGATACGTATGATGCCTCATTGCGCCAGAATTTTCGGATGCATGCGGCACTTCTATGGACCATCAACGATTTTCCTGCATATGCCAACTTATCCGGGTGGAGTACTAAAGGAAAATTGGCGTGCCCTACATGCAATAAGGAGACAGATTCATTACGGTTGAAGAACGGAGGCAAGTTCTGTTATATGGGCCATCGAAGATTCCTTGTTGACGGCCATAAGTGGAGGCAGAACAAAAGAGCTTTCAACGGCAAGAAGGAACTTACAAAGGCCCCGGAGCAGCTTTCGGGGGTAGAAGTCTTGTGCGAATTGGATCAGCTTGATGCCGTGGCACTTGGAAAAGGTAAAAAGAAGAGAACGCATGAAGATTCTACGCGTGAGCATAACTGGAAGAAGAAGAGTATTTTCTTTAAACTACCGTACTGGAGCAGCCTACTCTTGCGGCATAACTTGGATGCCATGCATATCGAGAAAAATATGTGTGACAATATTATAGGAACACTGCTGAATCTCGACGGTAAGACGAAGGATAATCTTAAATCTCGTCTCGATCTTAAGGAGTTGGGCATCCGAAAATCACTTCATCGCCAAGAGATTGGGGATAAGTATGTGTTGCCAGTTGCATGCTATACCATGAGCTCACCGCAAAAGGCAGCCTTATGTGCATTCCTACGGTCTGTGAAAACGCCAGACGGTTATTCTTCGAATATCGCACGATACGTGCAAGAGAACGGCCGGAAGTTGTCTGGATTAAAGAGCCACGATTGTCATGTTCTTATGCAGCGATTGTTATCTCTTGCTATACGTGGGAATTTAACCGAATAGGTGTCCGGTCCGTTAATTAAGCTCAGCACTTTTTTCAGACAGTTGTGCTCGAAGGTACTTAGAGTGGACCAACTTGAACAGATGGAGAGGGATATTGCGCTCACATTGTGCAAGTTAGAGATGATATTTCCACCTTCCTTCTTTGATTTCATGGTGCATTTGACCGTTCACTTGGCAAATGAGGCCAAACTCGGCGGCCTAGTTCATTACCGGTGGATGTATTTTATCGAGAGGTAATCGTCTCGTCTCATTCGCACAATGTATTTGATCGTTCTTGATATATTCATCCAAATATTTTTTTCTCAAATTAGGTACTTGCGAACATTGAAATCATATGTTCGTAATAAAAGTCGTCCGGAGGGATCAATTGCTGAAGGATACCTAGCAGAAGAATGTCTAACATTCTGCTCAAGATACCTACATGGTATAGACACGCGATTCAATCAACTTGAGCGGAACTATGACGGTGGTCCAATAGACTTCGATGGGGGTCTGTCTATATTTGCCGAAATGGGTAGACCTGTAGTAGGAGGCAAAACCCGTCGATTGTCTGTAGATGAGATTCAACAGGCACATATGTATGTGTTGCGCCAATGTGATGAAGTGTGGCCATTCATTGAGTAAGCATTTTACGATCATTTACTCATTCTTCCAGTCCATTCATTAAGTATATGTGCTAATTATAATCTAATTCATAACCGGTAAAACAGGAAGCATAAAGCCACCATTAATAATCGGGGTACTCAAAATGCTCCCCAAATTCATGATCGTGAATTCCCATCGTGGTTCGAGAAACACGTAAGTATTCACATCATTACTGAATTTCATTAACATCCATTACCGAACAATAATTATGTGTTCATATCATGAATATCATGTGGTTATTATAGGCACAGGAGCTGCACGACAACCACGATCCGCTGATGAATGAGGATCTCCGGCGCTTATCTTGTAGTCCTTTGCAAGACGCAATAGCGTACGATGGTTATATCGTGAATGGTTATAGATTTCGGACGAAAGATAGTGAAAAATCACGAAGAACCCAAAATAGTGGGGTTGTCGTCAACGGTGAGCAAGAAGAATTAGAAAATATCGACTTCTACGGCGTCCTCAATGAGATTCTCGAGATTAAATTCCTTGGCCAAAATCGGATCGTATTATTCAAATGCGATTGGTATGATGTTAATATTCGCGGGACTGGTTATAATGTCGACAAATACGGTTTTATCAGCATCAACACTGGCAAGAGATTGAATACCCAATATGAAGATCCATTCATTCTTGCCTCTCAAGCGCAACAGATATTTTATGCACCGGATAATACCTCTCCAGGTTGGCAAATTGTAGTCAGGTCACCACCCAGAGATTTTTATGACATGGGAGACAAGGATGCGGGGGTCATCGATGATGATTTGGATGCATACCAGAATGATGAGATAATCATTGTCGACGCAGTGCACGATGAAAATGAAGATGTCGACAATATAAACTGGACAGCGAATGCAGATCAAATAATAGAAGAGGGAAGCGATGAGAGTGACAGAGATGAGACAGAAAATGACTAGACCGTATGTAAATCAAATTGTTTCATATTTAAATCAAATTTTTTCATATATAAATCATATTGTTTCATATGTATATCATATTATTTCATATGTAAATCATACCGTTTCACCGATTCATATGTAAATCATACCGTTTCATATGTAAATCATACCGTTTCACCGATTTATGATCCGATCGATTCACCGATTTAGAGTCTAAGAGTTGGAAAATCATAAGTTAGCGTGTTTCGGATATGAAATAGGTTTGGATTCGATCTGATCGTCATCGGATCGGCATCCGATAATTTGAAGTTGGAATTATTCCGTATTTCGGACTTGCGAGCGGGTTCTAATTGGATATTTGACCAATTTACGCTCCAATTCACCGATTTAAAGTCTAAGTGTTGGAAAATCATAAGTTAGCGTGTTCCGGATATGAAATAGGTTTGGATTCCATCCGATCGTCATCGGATCGATATCCGATAATTCGAACTTGGAATTATTCCGTATTTCGGACTTGCGAGTGGGTTCTAATTGGATATTTGACCAATTTACGCTCCGATTCACCGATTTAGAGTCTAAGTGTTGGAAAATCATAACTTAGCGTGTTTCGGATATGAAATAGGTTTGGATTCGATCGGATCGTCATCGGATCGGCATCCGATAATTCAAAGTTGGAATTATTCCATATTTCGGACTTGCGAGCGAGTTCTAATTGGATATTTGACCAATTTACGCTCCGATTCACCGATTTAGAGTCTAAGTGTTGGAAAATCATAAGTTAGCGTGTTTCGGATATGAAATAGGTTGGATTCGATCGGATCATCATCGGATCGGCATCCGATAATTTGAACTTGGAATTATTCCGTATTTCGGACTTGCGAGCGAGTTCTAATTGGATATTTGACCAATTTACGCTCCGATTCACCGATTTAGAGCCTAAGTGTTGGAAAATCATAAGTTAGCATGTTTCGGATATGAAATAGGTTTGGATTCGATCCGATCGTCATCGGATCGGCATCCGATAATTCCAACTTGGAATTATTCCGTATTTCGGACTTGCGAGCGGGTTCTAATTGGATATTTGACCAATTTACGATCCGATTCACCGATTTAGAGTCTAAGTGTTGTAAAATCATAAGTTAGCGTGTTTCGGATATGAAATAGGTTTGGATTCGATCGGATCGTCATCGGATCGGCATCCGATAATTCGAAGTTGGAATTATTCCGTATTTCGGACTTGCGAGCGAGTTCTAATTGGATATTTGACCAATTTACGCTCCGATTCACCGATTTAGAGTCTAAGTGTTGGAAAATCATAAGTTAGCGTGTTTCGGATATGAAATAGGTTTGGATTCGATCGGATCATCATCGGATCGGCATTCGATAATTCGAAGTTGGAATTATTCCGTATTTCGGACTTGCGATCGAGTTCTAATTGGATATTTGACCAATTTACGCTCCGATTCACCGATTTAGAGTCTAAGTGTTGGAAAATCATAAGTTAGCGTGTTTCGGATATGAAATAGGTTTGGATTCGATCGGATCGTCATCGGATCGGCATCCGATAATTCAAAGTTGGAATTATTCCGTATTTCGGACTTGCGAGCGAGTTCTAATTTGATATTTGACCAATTTACGCTCTGATTCACCGATTTAGAGTCTAAGTGTTGGAAAATCATAAGTTAGCGTGTTTCGGATATGAAATAGGTTTGGATTCGATCCGATTGTCATCGGATCGGCATCCGATAATTCGAAGTTGGAATTATTCCGTATTTCGGACTTGCGAGCGGGTTCTAATTGGATATTTGACCAATTTACGATCCGATTCACCGATTTAGAGTCTAAGTGTTGGAAAATCATAAGTTAGCGTGTTTCGGATATGAAATAGGTTTGGATTCGATCGGATCATCATCGGATCGGCATCCGATAATTTAAACTTGGAATTATTCCGTATTTCGGACTTGCGAGCGAGTTCTAATTGGATATTTGATCAATTTACGCTTCGATTCACCGATTTAGAGTCTAAGTGTTGGAAAATCATAAGTTAGCGTGTTTCGGATATGAAATAGGTTTGGATTCGATCCGATCGTCATCGGATCGGCATCCGATAATTCGAACTTGGAATTATATTCCGTATTTCGGACTTGCGAGCGGGTTCTAATTGGATATTTGGCCAATTTGCGATCCGATTAACCGATTTAGAGTCTAACTGTTTCATATTGTTTCATATTGCGAGCGGGTTCAGATTGTTTCATATTGTTTCATATGTAAATCATACTGTTTCATATGTAAATCAAACTTTTTTATATTGTTTCATATGTAAATATTATTGTTTCATATGTAAATTAAATTATTTCAGATGGCATCACGGTCATATGTTCGTAGAGGCAGAGGCAGGGGTGGGGTAGCTCGGAGCGCTCCGGCTGCCACCCCAGGGTTCGAGGCTGAGCCGTCCGGATCTGGTAGTGCTGTTCCTCTCTCCACACCAGCTCCTGCTGTGGTCGTAGCCTCCGGAGCTTCGAGCAGTGCTCAGCACTCGGCTACAGCGTCTACGCCCACAGGTAATGTTTAGATCTAAAGTTTTATACATGTTGTAAATACTTCTTCAGTACTGATGTATATTTTATTTGCAGGGTCGACCAGGCACGTAGGCGACCGGGGCGTGACGACGGCCCGGCGCTTGTCGGCCTTACGCGAGCCGCTGTCCCTACAGTGGAGCGGCAGGACCTTTATGGCCGAGCACGCTTCTGACGCCGCCACGTGGGTCGGCATGATAGTACGGGAGGAGAGGAATGCCCCGATTGTGGGGTTAAGGGGGTGGAAGAACATTGATGCATCCTATAAGGAGAGGATGTATCAGCAGTTTTTGGTACGTTAGTTTCATTAAAGCATTTTAGAATAATATCGTACTTCTTTATAATTTGATTTGATAAAATGACTTGTTTCTAAATTGATTTTACAGGAGAAATTTAAATGGGAGAACATGGAAACCGACACCCATCGAGAGAACTTGTGGAAGACGATGGGTGAGCGGTACAGGGATTACCGTCACGAGCTCTACCAGCTCTACGGTTACTTAGTCGGCCAGCCGGCTGAGGAGGTACAGGCTGCGGCCGGGATGAGAGACGCGCCACCGCTACACATTCTACAGTTTTTGGTCGCTCACTGGGCCACCCCTAGCTTTCAGGTATAATTATAATTTTGTTGATTCGTACTTGTTTTAATGTTATACTAAAAATTTGTATTGATGTTTCAAAATTTAATTGATTGACACAGAGGAAATCTGCTATAGGCAAGCAGAATAGAAGTGCCTCGACGACACCTGCTCCAGTGAAGGGGAGGACCTCCATGCCCCAGCTTGCCCAGCAGCTGGTAAATGATACAAACATTGTTATTATTTAAAGCTCTATACATGTTATATTAACTCATCTATTTATTTTATATATCCAACAGACACAGTCCTTGGGCCACGAGCCTAATAGGATTGACCTTTTTGAGGCCTCTAGGAGGCGGCGTATCGATGGGGCATTTCTGGACGACAGGGTTGCCTCGCAAGTGGTAAGTAATTAAATTACTGTTAATATATTCTTATACATATGCCATAAAATATCATTGAATATCATTGGTTGTTTTTATATAGGAGAGGATGCGACTTCTGGTGACCCCGTAGGGCGAGGCCGGCTCCTCCTCCAGCTCAGTATCTATCGACTCAGCGATGGATACTGTGCTGAGACCTGCCACGCACGGCCGTGTCCTCTGTACGGGCCTTGGAGTCACGCCCTCCTCCTACTTTGGATGAGAGGGTATGCGCTCGAGGGCACGGGACACCCAGACCGGTGCTATCACTTAGCTGCAGTCTGCGCTAGATGCGGAGCGAGAGCAGAGGCAGGCCCTCGAGCAAAGGATTGAGGCGGAGCGAGAGCAGAGGCAGGCCCTCGAGCAGAGGGTTGAGGCGGAGAAGAAGGCCCTCGATGAGGAAAGAGAATCTCGCAGGGAACTAGAGCGTAAATTTTATGAATTCATAAACCGGTCTAGCGGTGGCTCATCCTCATGATCAGGTACTTACTAATCTTTATAATATTAGCAAAAAATATGAATCTTACTAATTTGAGTTTAGATCATATTATCACACTTATGATTTTCCAAACCTAGCTATTTCATATCCGAAACACGCTAACTTATAATTTTCCAACACTTAGACTCTAAATCGGGGAATCGGATCGTAAATTGGTCAAATATCCAATTAGAACCCGCTCGCAAGTCCGAAATACGGAATAATTCCAAGTTCGAATTATCGGATACCGATCCGATGACGATCGGATCGAATCCAAACCTATTTCATATCCGAAATACGCTAAGTTATGATTATCCAACACTAAGACTCTAAATCGGTGAATCGGAACGTAAATTGGTCAAATATCCAATTAGAACCCGCTCGCAAGTCCGAAATACGGAATAATTCCAAGTTCGAATTATCGGATGCCGATCCGATGACGATCGGATCGAATCCAAACCTATTTCATATCCGAAACACGCTAACTTATGATTTTCCAACACTTAGACTCTAAATCGGTGAATCGGAGCGTAAATTGGTCAAATATCCAATTAGAACTCGCTCGCAAGTCCGAAATACGGAATAATTCCAACTTCGAATTATCGGATGCCGATCCGATGACGATCGGATCGAATCCAAACCTATTTCATATCCAAAACACGCTAAGTTATGATTTTCCAACACTTAGACTCTAAATCGGTGAATCGTAGCGTAAATTGGTCAAATATCCAATTAGAACCCGCTTGCAAGTTCGAAATACGGAATAATTCCAACTTCGAATTATCGGATGCCGATCCGATGACGATCGGATCGAATCCAAACCTATTTCATATCCGAAACACGCTAACTTATGATTTTCCAACACTTAGACTCTAAATCAGTGAATCGGAGCGTAAATTGGTCAAATATCCAATTAGAACCCGCTCGCAAGTCCGAAATATGAAATAATTCCAAGTTCGAATTATCGAATGCCGATCCGATGACGATCGGATCGAATCCAAACCTATTTCATATCCGAAACACGCTAACTTATGATTTTTCAACACTTAGACTCTAAATCGGTGAATCGGAGCGTAAATTGGTCAAATATCTAATTAGAACCCGCTCGCAAGTCCGAAATACGGAATAATTCCAACTTCAAATTATCGGATGCCGATCCGATGACGATCGGATCGAATCCAAACCTATTTCATATCTGAAACACGCTAACTTATGATTTTCCAACACTTAGACTCTAAATCGGTGAATCGGAGCGTAAATTGGTCAAATATCCAATTAGAACCCGCTCGCAAGTCCGAAATATGGAATAATTCTAAGTTCGAATTATCGGATGCCGATCTGATGACGATCGAATCGAATCCAAACCTATTTCATATCCGAAACACGCTAAGTTATGATTTTCCAACACTTAGACTCTAAATCGGTGAATCGGAGCGTAAATTGGTCAAATGTCCAATTAGAACTCGCTCGCAAGTCCAAAATACGGAATAATTCTAAGTTCGAATTATCGGATGCCGATCCGATAACGATCTGATCGAATCCAAACCTAGCTATTTCATATCCGAAACACACTAACTTATGATTTTCCAACACTTAGACTCTAAATCGGTGAATCGGATCGTAAATTGGTCAAATATCCAATTAGAACCCGCTCGCAAGTCCGAAATATGGAATAATTCCAAGTTCGAATTATCGGATACCGATCCGATGACGATCGGATCGAATCCAAACCTATTTCATATCCGAAACACGCTAATTATTGATTTTCCAACACTTAGACTCTAAATCGGTGAATCGGAACGTAAATTGATCAAATATCCAATTAGAACCCGCTCGCAAGTCCGAAATAAGGAATAATTCCAAGTTCGAATTATCGGATGCCGATCCGATGACGATCGGATCGAATCCAAACCTATTTCATATCCGAAACACGCTAACTTATGATTTTCCAACACTTAGACTCTAAATCGGTGAATCGGAGCGTAAATTGGTCAAATATCCAATTAGAACTCGCTCGCAGGTCCGAAATACGGAATAATTCCAACATTGAATTATCAGATGCCGATCCGATGATGGTCGGATCGAATCCAAACCTATTTCATATCCGAAACACGCTAAGTTATGATTTTCCAACACTTAGACTCTAAATCGGTGAATCGGATCGTAAATTGGTCAAATATCCAATTAGAACCCGCTCGCAAGTCCGAAATACGGAATAATTCCAACTTTGAATTATCGGATGCCGATCCGATGACGATCGGATCGAATCCAAACCTATTTCATATCCGAAACACGCTAACTTATGATTTTCCAACACTTAGACTCTAAATCGGTGAATCGGAGCGTAAATTGGTCAAATATCCAATTAGAACCCGCTCGCAAGTCCGAAATACGGAATAATTCCAAGTTCGAATTATCGGATGCCGATCCGATGATGATCGGATCGAATCCAAACCTATTTCATATCCGAAACACGCTAAGTTATGATTTTCCAACACTTAGACTCTAAATCGGTGAATCGGAGCGTAAATTGGTCAAATATCCAATTAGAACTTGCTCGCAAGTCCGAAATACGGAATAATTCCAAGTTTGAATTATCGGATGCCGATCCGATGACGATCGGATCGAATCCAAACCTATTTCATATCCGAAACACGCTAAGTTATGATTTTCCAACACTTAGACTCTAAATCGGTGAATCGGAGCGTAAATTAGTCAAATATCCAATTAGAACCCGCTCGCAAGTCCGAAATACGGAATAATTCCAAGTTCGAATTATCGGATGCCGATCCGATGACGATCGGATCGAATCCAAACCTATTTCATATCCGAAACACACTAACTTATGATTTTCCAACACTTAGACTCTAAATCGGTGAATCGGAGCGTAAATTGGTCAAATATCCAATTAGAACTCGCTCACAAGTCCGAAATACGGAATAATTCCAAGTTCGAATTATCGAATACCGATCCGATGACGATCGGATCGAATCCAAACCTATTTCATATCCGAAACACGCTAAGTTATGATTTTCCAACACTTAGACTCTAAATCGGTGAATCGGAGCGTAAATTGGTCAAATATCCAATTAGAACCCACTCGGAAGTCCGAAATACGGAATAATTCCAACTTTGAATTATCGGATGCCGATCCGATGACGATTGGATCGAATCCAAACCTATTTCATATCTGAAACACGCTAACTTATGATTTTCCAACACTTAGACTCTAAATCGGTGAATCGGAGCGTAAATTGGTCAAATATCCAATTAGAACCCGCTCGCAAGTCCGAAATACGGAATAATTCCAAGTTCAAATTATCGGATGCCGATCCGATGATGATCGGATCGAATCCAAACCTATTTCATATCCGAAACACGCTAAGTTATGATTTTCCAACACTTAGACTCTAAATCGGTGAATCGGAGCGTAAATTGGTCAAATATCCAATTAGAACCCGCTCGCAAGTCCGAAATACGGAATAATTCCAACTTCGAATTATCGGATGCCGATCCGATGATGATCGGATCGAATCCAAACCTATTTCATATCCGAAACACGCTAACTTATGATTTTCCAACACTTAGACTCTAAATCGGTGAATCGGAGCGTAAATTGGTCAAATATCCAATTAGAACCCGCTCACAAGTCCGAAATACGGAATAATTCCAAGTTCGAATTATCGGATGCCGATCCGATGACGATCGGATCGAATCCAAACCTATTTCATATCCGAAACACGCTAAGTTATGATTTTCCAACACTTAGACTCTAAATCGGTGAATCGGAGCGTAAATTGGTCAAATATCCAATTAGAACTCGCTCGCAAGTCCAAAATACGGAATAATTTCTAGTTCAAATTTTCGGATGCCGATCCGATGACGATCCGATCGAATCCAAACCTAGCTATTTCATATCCGAAACACGCTAACTTATGATTTTCCAACACTTAGACTCTAAATCGGTGAATCGGATCGTAAATTGGTCAAATATCCAATTAGAACCCGCTCGCAAGTCCGAAATACGGAATAATTCCAAGTTCGAATTATCGGATACCGATCCGATGACGATCGGATCGAATCCAAACCTATTTCATATCCAAAACACGCTAAGTTATGATTTTCCAACACTTAGACTCTAAATCGGTGAATCGGAGCGTAAATTGGTCAAATATCCAATTAGAACCCGCTCGCAAGTTCGAAATACGGAATAATTCCAACTTTGAATTATCGGATGCCGATCCGATGACGATCTGATCGAATCCAAACCTATTTCATATCCGAAACACGCTAACTTATGATTTTCCAACACTTAGACTCTAAATCAGTGAATCGGAGCGTAAATTGGTCAAATATCCAATTAGAACCCGCTCGCAAGTCCGAAATACGGAATAATTCCAAGTTCGAATTATCGAATGCCGATCCGATGACGATCGGATTGAATCCAAACCTATTTCATATCCGAAACACGCTAACTTATGATTTTCCAACACTTAGACTCTAAATCGGTGAATCGGAGCGTAAATTGGTCAAATATCTAATTAGAACCCGCTCGCAAGTCCGAAATACGGAATAATTCCAACTTCGAATTATCGGATGCCGATCCGATGATGATCGGATCGAATCCAAACCTATTTCATATCCGAAACACGCTAACTTATGATTTTCCAACACTTAGACTCTAAATCGGAGAATCGGAGCGTAAATTGGTCAAATATCCAATTAGAACCCGCTCGCAAGTCCGAAATACAGAGTAATTCCAAGTTCGAATTATCGGATGCCGATCCGATGACGATCGGATCGAATCCAAACCTATTTCATATCCGAAACACGCTAAGTTATGATTTTCCAACACTTAGACTCTAAATCGGTGAATCGGAGCGTAAATTGGTCAAATATCCAATTAGAACTCGCTCGCAAGTCCAAAATACGGAATAATTCCAAGTTCGAATTATCGGATGCCGATCCGATGACGATCCGATCGAATCCAAACCTAGCTATTTCATATCCGAAACACGCTAACTTATGATTTTCCAACACTTAGACTCTAAATCGGTGAATCGGATCGTAAATTGGTCAAATATCCAATTAGAACCCGCTCGCAAGCCCGAAATACGGAATAATTCCAAGTTCGAATTATCGGATACGGATCCGATGATGATCGGATCGAATCCAAACCTATTTCATATCTGAAACACGCTAATTATTGATTTTCCAACACTTAGACTCTAAATCGGTGAATCGGAACGTAAATTGGTCAAATATCCAATTAGAACCCGCTCGCAAGTCCGAAATAAGGAATAATTCCAAGTTCGAATTATCGGATGCCGATCCGATGACGATCGGATCGAATCCAAACCTATTTCATATCCGAAACACGCTAACTTATGATTTTCCAACACTTAGACTCTAAATCGATGAATCGGAGCGTAAATTGGTCAAATATCCAATTAGAACTCGCTCGCAAGTCCGAAATACGGAATAATTCCAACTTCGAATTATCGGATGCCGATCCGATGACGATCGGATCGAATCCAAACCTATTTCATATCCGAAACACGCTAAGTTATGATTTTCCAACACTTAGACTCTAAATCGGTGAATCGGAGCGTAAATTGGTCAAATATCCAATTAGAACTCGCTCGCAAGTCCAAAATACGGAATAATTCCAAGTTCGAATTATCGGATGCCGATCCGATGACGATCCGATCGAATCCAAACCTAGCTATTTCATATCCGAAACACGCTAACTTATGATTTTCCAACACTTAGACTCTAAATCGGTGAATCGGATCGTAAATTGGTCAAATATCCAATTAGAACCCGCTCGCAAGCCCGAAATACGGAATAATTCCAAGTTCGAATTATCGGATACCGATCCGATGATGATCGGATCGAATCCAAACCTATTTCATATCCGAAACATGCTAATTATTGATTTTCCAACACTTAGACTCTAAATCGGTGAATCGGAACGTAAATTGGTCAAATATCCAATTAGAACCCGCTCGCAAGTCCGAAATAAGGAATAATTCCAAGTTCGAATTATCGGATGCCGATCCGATAACGATCGGATCGAATCCAAACCTATTTCATATCCGAAACACGCTAACTTATGATTTTCCAACACTTAGACTCTAAATCGGTGAATCAGAGCGTAAATTGGTCAAATATCCAATTAGAACTCGCTCGCAAGTCCAAAATACGGAATAATTCCAACTTCGAATTATCGGATGCCGATCCGATGATGATCGGATCGAATCCAAACCTATTTCATATCCGAAACACGCTAAGTTATGATTTTCCAACACTTAGACTCTAAATCGGTGAATCGGATCGTAAATTGGTCAAATATCCAATTATAACCCGCTCGCAAGTCCGAAATACAAAATAATTCCAACTTTGAATTATCGGATGCCGATCCGATGACGATCGGATCGAATCCAAACCTATTTCATATCCGAAACACGCTAACTTATGATTTTCCAATACTTAGACTCTAAATCGGTGAATCGGAGCGTAAATTGGTCAAATATCCAATTAGAACCCGCTCGCAAGTCCGAAATACGGAATAATTTCAAGTTCGAATTATCGGATGCCGATCCGATGACGATCGGATCGAATCCAAACCTATTTCATATCCGAAACACGCTAAGTTATGATTTTCCAACACTTAGACTCTAAATCGGTGAATCGGAGCGTAAATTGGTCAAATATCCAATTAGAACTTGCTCGCAAGTCCAAAATACGGAATAATTCCAAGTTCGAATTATCGGATGCCGATCCGATGATGATCGGATCGAATCCAAACCTATTTCATATCCGAAACATGCTAAGTTATGATTTTCCAACATTTAGACTCTAAATCGGTGAATCGGAGCGTAAATTAGTCAAATATCTAATTAGAACCCGCTCACAAGTCCGAAATACGGAATAATTCCAAGTTCAAATTATCGAATACCGATCCGATGACGATCGGATCGAATCCAAACCTATTTCATATCCGAAACACACTAACTTATGATTTTCCAACACTTAGACTCTAAATCAGTGAATCGAAGTGTAAATTGGTCAAATATCTAATTAGAACTCGCTCGCAAGTCCGAAATACGGAATAATAACAAGTTCGAATTATCGGATACCAATCCGATGATGATCGGATCGAATCCAAACCTATTTCATATCCGAAACACGCTAAGTTATGATTTTCCAACACTTAGACTCTAAATCGGTGAATCGGAGCGTAAATTGGTCAAATATCCAATTAGAACCCGCTCGCAAGTCCGAAATACGGAATAATTCCAACTTTGAATTATCGGATGCCGATCCGATGACGATTGGATTGAATCCAAACCTATTTCATATCCAAAACACGCTAACTTATGATTTTCCAACACTTAGACTCTAAATCGGTGAATCGGAGCGTAAATTGGTCAAATATCCAATTAGAACCCGCTCGCAAGTCCGAAATACGGAATAATTCCAAGTTCGAATTATCGGATGCCGATCCGATGACGATCGGATCGAATCCAAACCTATTTCATATCCGAAACACGCTAACTTATGATTTTCCAACACTTAGACTCTAAATCGGTGAATCGGAGCGTAAATTGGTCAAATATCCAATTAGAACCCGCTCGCAAGTCCGAAATACGGAATAATTCCAACTTCGAATTATCGGATGCCGATCCGATGACGATCGGATTGAATCCAAACCTATTTCATATCCGAAACACGCTAACTTATAATTTTCCAACACTTAGACTCTAAATCGGTGAATCGGAGCGTAAATTGGTCAAATATCCAATTAGAACCCGCTCACAAGTCCGAAATACGGAATAATTCCAAGTTCGAATTATCGGATGCCGATCCGATGACGATCGGATCGAATCCAAACCTTTTTCATATCCGAAACACGCTAAGTTATGATTTTCCAACACTTAGACTCTAAATCGGTGAATCGGAGCGTAAATTGGTCAAATATCCAATTAGAACTCGCTCGCAAGTCCAAAATACGGAATAATTCCAAGTTCGAATTATCAGATGCCGATCCGATGACGATCCGATCGAATCCAAAATTAGCTATTTCATATCCGAAACACGCTAACTTATGATTTTCCAACACTTAGACTCTAAATCGGTGAATCAGATCGTAAATTGGTCAAATTTCCAATTAGAACCCGCTCGCAAGTCTGAAATACAGAATAATTCCAAGTTCGAATTATCGGATACCGATCCGATGACGATCGGATCGAATCCAAACCTATTTCATATCCGAAACATGCTAAGTTATGATTTTCCAACACTTAGACTCTAAATCGGTGAATCGGAACATAAATTGGTCAAATATCCAATTAGAACCCGCTCGCTAGTCCGAAATACGGAATAATTCCAAGTTCGAATTATCGGATGCCGATCCGATGACGGTCGGATCGAATCCAAACCTATTTCATATCCGAAACACGCTACCTTATGATTTTCCAACACTTAGACTCTAAATCGGTGAATCGGAGCGTAAATTGGTTAAATATCCAATTAGAACTCGCTCGCAAGTCCGAAATACGGAATAATTCCAAGTTCGAATTATCGGATACCGATCCGATGATGATCGGATCGAATCCAAACCTATTTCATATCCGAAACACGCTAAGTTATGATTTTCCAACACTTAGACTCTAAATCGGTGAATCGGAACGTAAATTGGTCAAATATCCAATTAGAGCCCGCTCGCAAGTCCGAAATACGGAATAATTCCAACTTCGAATTATCGGATGCCGATCCGATGACGATCGGATCGAATCCAAACCTATTTCATATCCGAAACACGCTAAGTTATGATTTTCCAACACTTAGACTCTAAATCGGTGAATCGGAGCGTAAATTGGTCAAATATCCAATTAGAAACCGCTCGCAAGTCCGAAATACGAAATAATTCCAAGTTCGAATTATCGGATGACGATCGGATCGAATCCAAACCTATTTCATATCCGAAACACACTAACTTATGATTTTCCAACACTTAGACTCTAAATCGGTGAATCGGAGCGTAAATTGGTCAAATATCCAATTAGAACTCGCTCGCAAGTCTGAAATACGGAATAATTCTAAGTTCGAATTATCGGATACCGATCCGATGACGATCGGATCGAATCCAAACCTATTTCATATCCGAAACATGCTAAGTTATGATTTTCCAACACTTAGACTCTAAATCGGTGAATCGGAGCGTAAATTGGTCAAATATCCAATTAGAACCCGCTCGCAAGTCCGAAATACGGAATAATTCCAACTTTGAATTATCGGATGCCGATCCGATGACGATCGGATCGAATCCAAACCTATTTCATATCCGAAACACGCTAACTTATGATTTTCCAACACTTAGACTCTAAATCGGTGAATCGGAGCGTAAATTGGTCAAATATCCAATTAGAACCCTCTCGCAAGTCCGAAATACGGAATAATTCCAAGTTCGAATTATCGGATGCCGATCCGATGACGATCGGATCGAATCCAAACCTATTTCATATCCGAAACACGCTAACTTATGATTTTCCAACACTTAGACCCTAAATCGGTGAATCGGAGCGTAAATTGATGAAATATCCAATTAGAACCCGCTCGCAAGTCCGAAATACGGAATAATTCCAACTTCGAATTATCGGATGCCGATCCGATAACGATCGGATCGAATCCAAACCTATTTCATATCCGAAACACGCTAACTTATGATTTTCCAACACTTAGACTCTAAATCGGTGAATCGGAGCGTAAATTGGTCAAATATCTAATTAGAACCCGCTCACAAGTCCGAAATACGGAATAATTCCACGTTCGAATTATCGGATGCCGATCCGATGAAGATCGGATCGAATCCAAACCTTTTTCATATCTGAAATACGCTAAGTTATGATTTTCCAACACTTAGACTCTAAATCGGTGAATCGGAGCGTAAATTGGTCAAATATCCAATTAGAACTCGCTCGCAAGTCCAAAATACGGAATAATTCCAAGTTTGAATTATCGGATGTCGATCCGATGACGATCCGATCGAATCCAAACCTAGCTATTTCATATCCGAAACACGCTAAGTTATGATTTTCCAACACTTAGACTCTAAATCGGTGAATCGGATCGTAAATTGGTCAAATATCCAATTAGAACCCGCTCGCAAGTCCGAAATACGGAATAATTCCAAGTTCGAATTATCGGATACCGATCCGATGACGATCGGATCGAATCCAAACCTATTTCATATCCGAAACACGGTAAGTTATGATTTTCCAACACTTAGACTCTAAATCGGTGAATCGGAACGTAAATTGGTCAAATATCCAATTAGAACCCTCTCGCAAGTCCGAAATACAGAATAATTCCAAGTTTGAATTATCGGATGCCGATCCGATGACGATCGGATCGAATCCAAACCTATTTCATATCCGAAACACGCTAACTTATGATTTTCCAACACTTAGACTCTAAATCGGTGAATCGGAGCGTAAATTGGTCAAATATCCAATTAGAACTCGCTCGCAAGTCCGAAATACGGAATAATTCCAAGTTCGAATTATCGGATACCGATCCGATGACGATCGGATCGAATCCAAACCTATTTCATATCCGAAACACGCTAAGTTATGATTTTCCAACACTTAGACTCTAAATCGGTGAATCGGAACGTAAATTGGTCAAATATCCAATTAGAGCCCGCTCGCAAGTCCGAAATACGAAATAATTCCAACTTCGAATTATCGGATGCCGATCCGATGATGATCGGATCGAATCCAAACCTATTTCATATCCGAAACACGCTAATTTATGATTTTCCAACACTTAGACTCTAAATCGGTGAATCGGAGCGTAAATTGGTCAAATATCCAATTAGAACCCGCTCGCAAGTCCGAAATACGGAATAATTCCAAGTTCGAATTATCGGATGCCGATCCGATGACGATCGGATCAAATCCAAACCTATTTCATATCCGAAACACGCTAAGTTATGATTTTCCAACACTTAGACTCTAAATCGGTGAATCGGAGCGTAAATTGGTCAAATATCCAATTAGAACCCGCTCGCAAGTCCGAAATACGGAATAATTCCAACTTCGAATTATCGTATGCCGATCCGATGATGATCGGATCGAATCCAAACCTATTTCATATCCGAAACACGCTAACTTATGATTTTCCAACACTTAGACTCTAAATCGGTGAATCGGAGCGTAAATTGGTCAAATATCCAATTAGAACCAGCTTGCATGTCCGAAATACAGAATAATTCCAACTTCGAATTATCGGATGCCGATCCGATGACGATCGGATCGAATCCAAACCTATTTCATATCCGAAACACGCTAAGTTATGATTTTCCAACACTTAGACTCTAAATCGGTGAATCAGAGCGTAAATTGGTCAAATATCCAATTAGAACTTGCTCGCAAGTCCGAAATACGGAATAATTCCAAGTTCGAATTATCGGATGCCGATCCGATGACGATCGGATCGAATCCAAACCTAATTCATATCCGAAACACGCTAAGTTATGATTTTCCAACACTTAGACTCTAAATCGGTGAATCGGAGCGTAAATTGGTCAAATATCCAATTAGAACCCGCTCGCAAGTCCGAAATACGGAATAATTCCAACTTCGAATTATCGGATGCCGATCCGATGACGATCGGATCGAATCCAAACCTATTTCATATCCGAAACACGCTAACTTATGATTTTCCAACACTTAGACTCTAAATCGGTGAATCAGAGCGTAAATTGGTCAAATATCCAATTAGAACCCGCTCGTAAGTCCGAAATACGGAATAATTCCAACTTCGCATTATCGGATGCCGATCCGATGACGATCTGATCGAATCCAAACCTATTTCATATCCGAAACACGCTAAGTTATGATTTTCCAACACTTAGACTCTAAATCGGTGAATTGGAGCGTAAATTGGTCAAATATCCAATTTGAACTCGCTCGCAAGTCCAAAATACGGAATAATTCCAAGTTCGAATTATTGGATGCCGATCCGATGATGATCCGATCGAATCCAAACCTAGCTATTTCATATCCGAAACACGCTAAGTTATGATTTTCCAACACTTAGACTCTAAATCGGTGAATCGGATCGTAAATTGGTCAAATATCCAATAAGAACCCGCTCGCAAGTCCGAAATACGGAATAATTCCACGTTTGAATTATCGGATACCGATCCGATGACGATCGGATCGAATCCAAACCTATTTTATATCCGAAACACGCTAAGTTATGATTTTCCAACACTTAGACTATAAATCGGTGAATCGGAACGTAAATTGGTCAAATATCCAATTAGAACCCGCTCGCAAGTCCAAAATACGGAATAATTCCAACTTCAAATTATCGGATGCCAATCCGATGACGATCAGATCGAATCCAAACCTATTTCATATCCGAAACACGCTAACTTATCATTTTCCAACACTTAGACTCTAAATCGGTGAATCGGATCGTAAATTGGTCAAATATCCAATTAGAACTCGCTCGCAAGTCTGAAATACGGAATAATTCCAACTTCGAATTATCGGATGCCGATCCGATGACGATCAGATCGAATCCAAACCTATTTCATATCCGAAACACGCTAAGTTATGATTTTCCAACACTTAGACTCTAAATCGGTGAATCGGAGCGTAAATTGGTCAAATATCCAATTAGAACCCGCTCGCAAGTCCAAAATACGGAATAATTCCAACTTTGAATTATCGAATGCCGATCCGACGACGATCGGATCGAATCCAAACCTATTTCATATCCAAAACACGCTAACTTATGATTTTCCAACACTTAGACTCTAAATCGGTGAATCGGAGCGTAAATTGGTCAAATATCCAATTAGAATCCGCTCGCAAGTCCGAAATACAAAATAATTCCAACTTCGAATTATCGGATGCCGATCCGATGACGATCGGATCGAATCCAAACCTATTTCATATCCGAAACACGCTAAGTTATTTTTTTCCAACACTTAGACTCTAAATCGGTGAATCGGAGCGTAAATTGGTCAAATATCCAATTAGAACTTGCTCGCAAGTCCGAAATACAGAATAATTCCAAGTTCGAATTATCGGATGCCGATCCGATGACGATCCGATCGAATCCAAACCTAGCTATTTCATATTCGAAACACGCTAATTTATGATTTTCCAACACTTAGACTCTAAATCGGTGAATCGAATCGTAAATTGGTCAAATATCCAATTAGAACCCGCTCGCAAGTCCGAAATACGGAATAATTCCAAGTTCGAATTATCGGATGCCGATCCGATGACGATCAGATCGAATCCAAACTTATTTCATATCCGAAACACGCTAAGTTATGATTTTCCAACACTTAGACTCTAAATCGGTGAATCGGAGCGTAAATTGGTCAAATATCCAATTAGAACCCGCTCGCAAGTCCGAAATACGGAATAATTCCAACTTTGAATTATCGGATGCCGATCCGATCGAATCCAAACCTATTTCAAAACCGAAACA
This sequence comes from Chamaelirium japonicum, assembly GCA_947650365.1. Lineage (NCBI taxonomy): Eukaryota > Viridiplantae > Streptophyta > Magnoliopsida > Liliales > Melanthiaceae > Chamaelirium > Chamaelirium japonicum. Next base: position 86,721,174 of record OX393549.1, read on the forward strand.
CGCTAACTTATCATTTTTTAACGCTTAGACTCAGTTATAGATATAAACCATTTTTTTAACAAGTACATGTTAATTGCAGGAGCAGGGCGGCGTCAGGGGATCGATGAGAGCACCAGCGTTGGTGGTGGGCGGGCGTGGTTGAGATAGGGCGGCGTCAGGGGATCGATGAGAGCACCAGCGTTGGTGGCGGGCGGGGGTGCATGGTTGAGATAGGGCATGTATCATCTCTCAGTTCTGGATTGTGTAAATATTATTTTGTAATATGTGGTTATTTTTTGTTCTTGTCTATAATTGTCGGCCGGGTACTGTGGTAATATTTGATAATTTGCTGTAATTTTTTATCAATTTAGGTAATATTTTAAAATTTGCGGTAATATTTTATAAATTATGGTAATATTTGATAAATTGTGGTAATATATTGTGTTATTGTTGTAAATCACAGGAATTAAATAACATTATTTAAGTAAATTTATTAAAAAAAAAACATACTTATTACCGACGAAAATTAATTATTTCGTCGGTAATTATGTTTTTATTTTTTTTAAATTATAAATAATTTGCCGACGGCATATAATATCCGTCGGTAATATATATATTATTACCGACGGGCAATATATATATGCGTCGGTAATATATATAGTATTACCGACGGATATATAATATATGTCGGTAATATATATATTACTACCGACGGGCAATATATATATGCGTCGGTAATATATATAGTATTACCGACAGTATAGACCATAACCGTCGGTAAAATGCTTATATATTACCGACGGATTCTTAAGTTCCGTCGGTAATAATATATTATATTAATTTTTAATTGATTAAATATTACCGACGGCTTTAATATTACCGTCGGTATTAATTATTATTACCGACGGTAATATTTAATCCGTCGTATTGTTTTCCCCGACGCCTTTTTTCCCGACAGCCAGCGACGGAAATATCTTCCGTCGCTATAGAATATTACCGACGGAATGTTAATATTACCGACGGATATTGTCCGTCGGTAATAACTGTTTTTTTTCTAGTGACTACTTTGATTCTATTAGATGTAGTCATAGTTTAGTCCCACATGTTATGTGGTATAGCAATGTTGTGTTCTCCCTATAACGAGAGGTAGTGTAATGTATTATGATAATCAATACAAGAGATTTCTCTCTCTCTCTCTCTCTCTCTCTCTCTCTCTCTCTCTCTCTCTCTCTCTCTCTCTCTCTCTTCACACATGGAAGGGGATTGATTTAGTAGTTTCTACTAAGAAAATGCACTCCCTCTTTGACGTACTGTATTGATTAAGTAGCAAGAGGGTAGATTATCAGAATTAATTTCTTATATTTGTTTTAAAAACCAGGCCGACCAGTTGAACCGAAACTAGAAGGCATTTCGGTTCGAATTTGAACCGGTTAGTTTCAATATTTGTAAAATCTTTAAAATTTTGTTATGGATATTTGTCCGTACCAAATTTTAAGCACAAGACCTATGACTTAAGTATTTAATCTTAGTCATGTTCCGATTATCCATTTCAATCGGACAACGAGTGGTCGAACCAATTTGGACCGGACCAGAAACCTTTTCGGTTCGACCTCCGGTCAGGCTCTGAAAGCGTCGTTACCGATGCATGGGACATGTTAAGGAAATAGTAAAGAAAAGAACATGTTACTGGCAAAATACATCCTCTATGCAAAAACATGGAAAGCCGGCAAAAGCAAGATATTAAAAATATTAAATATCATGTTGTAATCGTCTAAGCGCATCTGCAACCGTCCGCTATAGTGCCAAATATGGCGGACGGAGGGCTCCAACCACATGCTATAGTGGACGTATTGCATAAATGCAGGATTCCGAGTGAAATGTAGAGGGCTGCTATTTGGCTCAACTTTCAGATAATACCGAATTAGCCCTCCAAAACTTGTATGTATCAAATATAATGACGAATATATCCTCAATAAAATTTGTACATAAATATTTTAACTAAGTGTATTTATTAATTCACTGATCCGTTTTTAACAAATTTGTTACCGTTGGAAAGCTCTCATCGAGACCTTCGAAAAGAGACTAATATCTAATATTTTATAAGTTATTTTAAAATTATTAAATATTATATTAATATTACATAAAGTAAAATGGAATAAGGTATATTCTAACAAGTTGCTAAAATATAGAGGTCTTGGTTGGAGACTAACCAAAATAGGGGTCCTCCATATTAGAATATTCTTAGAATATTCTTATTTGGCAATGGCAAAATATAGGGCATGGTTGGAGATGCTCTAACTAGTTATCTCTCTAGTCTAGGGCTGGCAATTTCGGATCCGACACGGCAGGCCCGACACGACCCGACACGAAGTTAGCGGGTCTGGGTCAGGGCTAAACGGGTTCGGGTCGTAAACGGGTCGACACGATAGACCCGTTTAATAAATGGGTCGGGTTCGGGTTTAGAGTCTGGACATGTACAGTAGACCCGGGAAGACCCGTTTAATATTCAATGGGTCGTGTCGGGTCGGGTCTACCCGTAATCCGATATTGTAATATATAGTATCAGCGGGTCTATCGGGTTAGGTCGGGTCAAGTTGAATCGAGTCGGATCAAGTCAACTGAATAAACCCGTGTCGTAAACGGGTCTTATCGGGTCTACCCGTTTATAAACGGGTCGGGTACGGGTTTAGGATCTAGACACGATTAGTTAAATGGACACGACCCGACCCGACCCATTGCCACCGCTACTCTAATCTAGTCTTATAAAGCTAAGGCCTTTGGCGCCACATGACAGCCTCTCTCTTCCTACCAAAAAAAAAAAAGACACTCTCTTTCTCTCTCTCTCTCTCTCTCTCTCTCTCTCTCTCTCTCTCTCTCTCTCTCTCTCTCTCTTTCTCTCTCTCTCGCTATAATGCGGCATGCGGTAAGTACGGCACTACACCGCAGCCGTCTGATGCACCCGTTGTGTGTATCGCACGCACGCAGCGGTGCATCAGACGGTTGTAGTGCGGTGTCGCACTTACTGCATGCCGCATTATAGCATGCCCATATATATATATATATATATATATATATATATATATATATATATATATATATATATATATATATATATATATATATATATGTATATATATATATATATATATATATATAGGGGTGGGATCCGTTGACAACCCAAAATGGGAGGTAAATTTACCTTCCATTTACAACTCACCATAATCATTGGTTAGAGGTTTCCGAATTTGCTGATTTTTTGTGAGGATGATCAACATGGCAAGTTGATCATCCTCACAAAAAATCAGCAAATTCTGAAACTTATACGGGCGTCAAATGTGTTATTCAAATTAACGGTTCAAATAGACGGTTCAGAAACATTTGGTTCAATCGGCGTCCTTAGAAGTTTCAGATTTTGTTGATTTTTTGTGAGGATGATCATTATGGCAAGTAAAATCTGAAACTTCTAAGGGCGCCGATTGAATCAAACGTTTCTGAACCGTCTATTTGAACCGTTAATTTAAATAACACATTTGACGCCCTTATAAGTTTCCGAATTTGCTGATTTTTTGTGAGGATGATCAACTTGCCATATTGATCATCCTCACAAAAAATCAGCAAATTCGGAAACCTCTATCCACCGATTGAATCAAGTTAAAAATGGGAGGTAAATTTACCTCCCATTTTGGGTTGTCAACGGATCCCAGCCCATATATATATATATATATATATATATATATATATATATATATATATATATATATATATATATATATATATATATATATATATATATATATATATATATATATATATATATATATATATATATATATATATATATATATATATATATATATATATATATATATATATATATATATATATATATATATAGGGAAAAGGGATGCTGGACCTGAGGTGCAGCGTCGTTGCTGCACCTCAGGCATTGTTTGACCATCCTAGAAGTTTTGGAATTTGATGAAATTTGGTGAGGGTGTTGTCTAGGATAAGTTGATCATCCTCATAAATTTTCATCAAATTCCAAAACTTCTAGGGGGTTCAAATGGTCGAAGCAAAATCAGCCGTCCGTAGTCACCGTTAAAATCTGCAGATTTTGCTTCGGCCATTTGACCCCCCTAGAAGTTTTGGAATTTGATGAAAATTTGTGAGGATGATCATATTACCCTAGACAACACCCTCACCAAATTTCATCAAATTCCAGAATTTGTAGGGGGGTAAACAAGCGAGAGGTGCAGCAACGATGCTATACCTCAGGTGCAGGCTCCCCGCCCCTATATATATATATATATATATATATATATATATATATATATATATATATATATATATATATATATATATATATATATATATATATATATATATATATATATATATATATATATATATATATATATGTATGTATGTATGTATGTATGTATGTATGAGGAACTAGATTTGGTGCCATATGCGAGATCTGTTCAAGCTGCATCACAAATCGTCTATGTATTACACAAGATTAGTACTAGTATTATACTTGAACAGAAGCCTTTCACCACGTGGTTCATATGACACTGAGACGAAGAAAAAATAAACGACAGACATTTGTCAAATATTGTGTTCACATGGTATTAAAGCCATTTGATGCGGTGAATCAAATCCCCATGGAACTGGGAGTGAGCTTTTCCTCAAGATCGGTGTGTCTTGTTTGCAAGTGCGAATTATGGTCGATGATGCCATATTCACACGATTATAAAATTTAATAAAAATAGCAATTATGTTGCCTTCATTTTGATCTCCGAATCTTTTTGAGTCCTTTTTTTTTATAACCAGATTACGCTAATATGTCAAAGAGTTATATCAACGACGATTCACCCAACGAGTGTACTGAGGACTATAGTCACACTGAGTCCGCTGCACCACTTCTGGTGGAAACCCGAATTGCCAGAGTTGAATGGACTTGGAAGCTCGAGCGTGCCCCGCGAGCCAATCAGCCACAGAGTTGCCTTCCCGGTATATAGATGCTTTGCAGTCTTCAATGAGCAACGACGTGCATGAATCCTTCGATAATTGGGAGATAGTACATTTAGAGTCGCCTTCAATCCGCATCGCCGTTCCTGAGAATAGATCGAAGGCCTTGGAGAGGCCTTCCCCTAAGCCCTTGCTTCCGCCACCTGCACCATAGTAGTCATTAGAGGAACATAACTAGCCAACCAAAACTACCCCTTTGTGATCTCGTATGACAAATCCTGCGCCCCTCTAACAAGGTTGCAAGGTCCACCGACCCATCAAAGTTAAGTTTATATTCTTGAGCGGCGGGTGGGATCCATCGGACAGGAACAACTTCCATTGAATATAGGTTCGGGTGGAGATCCAAATCTGTGGAAATAAAGTTAGCAGAATAGAAATAAAAAAAATCTACTCTAACCACTTCAAATGTACTTTGCACCATAGGGTTCGTGAGATTAAAGCGAGCGCGATTCCTGGCTTTCCAAATATGCCAGAGCAAATATCGGAGGAAGACTTTGACAAATTTACTATACCCAACACCATAAGCTTGAGAAAGCCTAAAAGACAAGCCAAACTCAGTGCCTGAGGGGGGGGGGGGTAAGAAGAGCAAACTCGCTGACCTTCAAACAAAGCTGACTAACCAGGGGGCATAAAATAAAAAAGCATGTTCGAGAGATTCCTCAACCGCCATATAGGGCAAAGCGGAGAGCTCTCCATTTTCAATAGCATGTATGTGCATGTTTTATGTATGATGCATGCACAAAACATGATTACATGCATAGCTACTATCTACAGTAGAAGTGATTCCATAAGGGGTAAGGTGACGCATCACAAGCATCAGTTGAGGTTAGGGATGGCAATGGGTCGTGTCGGGTCGGGTTCGTGTCGTGTCTAGTTTCGGGTCGTGTCCAAAACCCCTAGACCCGGACCCGACCCGTTTAACTAATCGTGTCTAGAACCTAAATCCGTACCATACCCGTTTATAAACGGGTAGACCCAATAAGACCCGTTTACCACATTGGTTTATTCATTTGACCCGATCCGAACCAATCCAACTCGACCCGACCTAACCCGATAGACCCGCTAATACTATATATTACAGTATCGGATTGCGGGTAGACCCAACCCGACCCGACCTGATCTGTTGAATTTTAAACGGGTCTTTCCGAGTCTACCGTGTCCAGACCCTAAACCCGGACCCGACCCGTTTATTAAACAGGTCTATCGTGTCGATCCGTTTACGACCCGAACCCGTTTAGCCCTGACCCAGACCCGCTAACTTCGTGTCGTGTCGTGTCGTGTCGGGTCTGCCGTGTCGGGTCCGAAATTGCCAGCCCTATTTGAGGCCGAGTTAGCATTCAACTGTGGGCTTGCCAGCCATCTGACGGCTGTGATTAACAACGTTACCTTAAGTACGGGATGCCTTTTTGGATCACTTCTCTCTTATCTAATGCTTGGGCCCATTAAATTTAATAAAAACTTAGCAATCAGACTGGACCTATCGCGATGCACAGTTTGATGAGTGACGTGTCCGGCTCTATAGTTACAGAATCTTCACGGAAAAACCCTAGGAAACAAACATATTTCCCTTTTCGGAAGTAAATAACATTTTAAACCCCCCAACACACACACACTTGAGGTTTAGCCTAAAATCACTTAACCCCTCTGGAGTTTTTTAGTCCCAAATCAGTCCCTATAGTTTTAAGGAGGGACTTAGTGTAAGTCCCTAACAACGGATTCAACGGTTCAACCGACAAAGAGAGGTTTGCACCAAGTTCCTACCGAAAAGATGCAATTACAGCAAGTCCCTCTATTAACTTTTTATCTCCATTAAATGACAACTATCCATAATCCTAATATCACAAATGTTACTCTTTCACGATAGCGAAGAGTAACAATATGTAAATGTTACTATTCAATGTAGTAAAGACTAAAGGTAACAATTTGCACTATAGCAAGAAGTAACAATATGCAATTGTTACTCTATTGCTACAGTATTTTGAAGATTGTTACTCGTTGATAAAATGATTTTATTGTAGCGTAAACAGTGACTGCTACAATGATTTTATTGTAGCAATAAGTAACAATCTCAAAATACTGTAGCAGATTGGTACTCTTTGCCACAATGAAATCACTGTAGCAGTCTACAATGATCTCACTATAGCGTTACATTGAATTACTTTAGCAGCTACATCGGAATATAATTTTAAAGAAATGTTACTTTTTATTATCGAATTGTTACGTTTCAAGTGATTTTCTTGTGCATCAGCATGATGACGTAAACTGTTTTCAAACGACAAGCCCTAATACTAAAGCATTCATTTATCTATCCCTATTGTTAAAATAATATGTTTGAAATACTGTAGACCAATATGTCCTATTTTTAAAGGGAAAGGGTTTGGTGAACTTGAGTTCACAAATAAATGGTGAAACATGGTTTATATTGCGCCATGTGTCCACTGAAAAAACATAAAGCAAGTAATAGAGGATAAGCATTTAAGAGGGTTGAACATTGAAAAGACATGAAACAAAAAGTAAAAGAGGATTGAATACTTTCTCAAGACACATGGTAGCTTCTCTATTCGAGTTCACCATTTGAATAGTGAACTCGAGTTCAGCTTCCCAGGCCCCATTTTTAAATGTTAGCACAAAAAAAAATTCTCTTTGACAATTTCTACGTACCTAATCAAAACTATTCTTTTTGGATAAATTACACTTTGCCCCCTTGAAGTTTAGTTCAAAAACACTTAACCCCCATAGTTAAAAAACTGCAATTTACCCCCCTTCAATTCAGTTTTGATCAGAAAAAATTTACTAAACGAGAAAATTTAGTCGACAAAAGGGGTATTGTGCTAACATTTCAAACTTTAGGGATCGATTTGTAACAAAATAAACTACAGGAGGCAAAGTGTAATCTACCTTTTTTTTTAGCTGATCAAAACTGAATTGAATGGGTTAAAAACTTAAAATATAGCTAATTTACAATAGTGGGATAACCTATTTTATTAAAACCCCAGGGGGTAAAGTGTAATTTACCCAACCTTTAAACGGTTTGGATCGGATATTTATATGGACACCCTGCCAGTCTTGAGCCCGGCCCTCTCGTCGCAGATCGATCCTCCGTCATCGGATCTCTTCGGTTTGTTTTCCCTCTTTATCTCCTCCTCCTCCTCCTTGTTGTATCGCTCCGGCGATCGACGGGCTTCGCTACCCATTATGGTTGGGTTTTTTTTTTTTTTTTAGGAATTAAATTTATCGTTTTTTGATACAGAGGATAATGGATACCGAAGCCCGTCGATCGCCGGAGCGATACAACAAGGAGGAGGAGGAGGAGGAGGAGGAGAAGGGGGACCAGAAGATGAGCCGGGGCCTGAAGCGCACCCTCATCGTCGCCAACTGCATCATCATGATCCTCGGCAACACCGGCGGCCCGATGATCTCCCGCCTCTACTTCTACCACGGGGGCCACCGGCAGTGGCTCTCCAGCTGGCTCGAGACCGGAGGGTGGCCGCTCATCTTCATCCCCCTCGCCGCCTCCTACCTCCACCGCCGCCGCCGCCGCCGCGAGGCCAAGCCCTTCTTCATCACCCTGCCCATCTTCGCCGCCTGCGCCGTCCTCGGCCTCCTCACCGGCGTCGACGACTTCCTCTACGCCTACGGCCTCTCGTTCCTCCCCGTCTCCACCTCGGCCCTCCTCATCTCCACCCAACTGGCCTTCACCGCCCTCTTCGCCTTCCTCATCGTCAGGCAGCGCTTCACGCCCTTCTCCCTCAACGCCCTCGCGCTGCTCACCGTCGGGGCCGTCCTTCTGGGCCTCCACACGAGCGGGGACCGCCCGGCCGGCGAGTCGAGTGGGGACTACTTGAAGGGCTTCATGCTGACCCTGGGGGCGGCGGCGCTCTACGGGCTGGTGCTGCCGTTGATCGAGCTGACGTATGCCAAGGCGAAGCAGGCCATCACCTACACGCTGGTGATGGAGATGCAGCTGGTCATGGGATTCTTCGCCACCGCTTTCTGCACTGTGGGCATGCTCGTCAACAAGGATTTTCAGGTCCCTCTCTCTCTCTCTCTCTCTCTCTCTCTCTCTCTCTCTCTCTCTCTCTCTCTCTCTCCTCTTCTCTCTCTCTCTCTCTCTCTCTCTCTCTCTCTCTCTCTCTCTCTTACTTATTGGATGCTTTGCTGTAGTACATTTGGTGGGGCTGCAAGTGTAGATAACCATAGACCGGCTGAAACAAACAAACTGATCGTCTTGTTTTATCTGAAGCGAAAAAAAGAAAAAAAAAAAACAGTGGCATTATTCTTGTTGTATAAAATTAAAACTAAAAATAGTTTTTTTTTAAAGCAAAATGAAAAGGATTTTCTATTTATGATGTTTTTTAAATAGAAAGCAAAAACGATTGTTCCCGAGAACTTGTAGAGACATGATTTCGTAGATAGAAGATATTGTTGTTAGGTTGCTGTGCAAATGATGTGCATATATCTGTTTACACATATGACATGTGCAATTAAAGTTTCTGTTCAGATATAACTTCATTTGTATAGTTTTATGTGCAAAAGTTGCACAAATTGTGCATAGTGTACATCTGTTCACACACGTCACACACCCATTAACCAAACAATCGTAAACTATTTGCACATGTGTTTTCAAAATCACGGGCATGTTAGCAGATAGTCCCACATCGGTGAGGGAGGCACCCATCACCCGCTTAGTATACCCACTGTCGACCTCCCCTTACAACCCGGGTTTTGGGGTGTGAGGGTATCTGACAAAAAACACAGTAACCAAACAAACGTAGTGTGTTAAAAAGAGTATTGTGGAGAGAGAATATCATAGAAAAAATGTTATAGAGAGAAGACGTAGAGAGAAAAGTTGTAGAAAGAGAATGTTATAGAGGAAAACATATTATAGAGATAAAAAATTGTAGAGAGATCATCGTAGAGAGAGAGTGTTGTAGAGATAGTCACTAAGTTTTGCGGAGTAACCCTATCCATATTAGGGATTTTATAATCGACTTAAATTGCAACTTGAGGCGTTGTTCAATTACATCCTTTCCATTAAGTAATAATTTAGTTAAATTGCAAGGTATGATGTTTCATATTTGGATTGGGATTCAGAAACCATCCAAAAATAAACATTTTGATTATGTGGCATTTTTATTAATAACAAATGTTTGAAAATTAGAAGAAATCATCAAAAATTATAGAAAGTACAAAATAAAAGACAATAAAGTAGTATAACTTAAAAAATGAACTTAGAAAGTACAAAATAAAAGACAATAAAGTAGTATAACAAGTTATTTCACATATGTATTTGTCTAATTAAGCTTCATTTAGAAAAATATAATCTTATCTATGCTATCATTTGGCCATCACAATATATCTTGGCATATAAAAACATATTGACATAATTAGTCATAATATATAACAACATATTTATGGATGGTTATATTAAGTGTTTTAAACCCTAACTCGACTAGAAAACTTACGGAGTAGAGTTTACTTAGAAACTCCGTCAAAACTCGACCGAGTCGTGATTTAAAACTCGGTACATATAATATGTCACTAATAATTATTAAAAACTTGACTCAACCATCCCCTCACCCCCACCCTCCCACGCACACACACACACACAACTGATTTAAAACAACCCCACCCCACCCCAGCAAAAATCATATCCAATTGAAGGAGGAAGTTAAAAAAAAAAGAAAGAGAAAGAAAGAAACGGAGGAAAAAACGTCTAATGGGGATGCCGACAAGGGAATGACGACGGACTAGCAAAATTTCATATTTTGTTAAAGAAGAAGGTTAAAAAAAAAGAAAGAGAAAGAAAGAAACAGGGGAAAAACCATACCTGACACAAGGGTTTAAGTTGGATGCCGACAAGGGAATGATGGTGGACCTACTTTTCTTTTCCTCTCCTTCCTAACTATTATGTTGCAAGGGCTTCTGATGCGTAGAGCAGTCCACAGACAGATGGTATTTGATCCTCTCACCCCGTTTTGCTATGACTTATTAGGCCTGAGGGGGTGCTGAGGCGGAGGCCAGCAAAAAGCTATGGCGGAAGGCGGACATTCTCTTTTTTTTCTCCTTCATTTGTTTTGTTACAAGGGCTTGTGATGCGCAAAGCAGGTCGCATATGGATCGTATTTGATCCTCCTTTATTTGACAGAAAAAAAAAAAACAAAGCCACTACTCAACTGAGTCGGCGGACTCAAAAACTCAAACGACTCTGGCAAATATCACGCATGACTCAATCGAGTAGTGAAAGAAACAAGTCGCCTCGAAAATTTACCTAGTCAAATCTTTTTCGAGGTGACTCGGCGAGTTCTGAAACATTGATTATATTATTTACCGGTTGCATGCATATGGGTATGAATAACAATAACTATAATAAGGAAGCAAAACTCGAGTCATCTGATAATCACAAATACTGATTTTCCTAAAAAATGGAGCAATTAACAAATAAATTCATGAAACAATCTATGGAGAATTTTAGAAATGGCTTAAGCATGTCCAATCTCATGAAAGACTAGGTGGCTATATGAAAATGTGATTTTTATTCAATGCGATGAAAATGATTTTAAAAAAAAAAATAACGGGAAAAAAATGAACATACAAAAATAGCATGCAAATTTGCTTTTCGACTTAGATCTTGCTTGAGATTTTTCACACCCATGAGGCTTCCGGTTTTTCCTCCTCCCTCTTATCTCATTGACAAGTGCTTGTGGTTGATCAGTGCTTGCGGGTTTTCTATTTGTCTCCTCATTAAGGAGATTGCTTGTAAATAAGCTCATTGTGAGCTTTCAATCCGGAGTGGAGTTGCTCACGGACACCACCGTCTCCCAGGTATCCGAGAGAAAACTGAAAAAAAGCAGCCCTTGTAGCTCGTATTCCAGCACCATCTTCATGACCACCAATTGGTTCACAATGCTCTGAATCCCATTCAGATGTTCAATACCCTTCCCGATATTTCAAGTAAACAAGAATTCGGATGAAGAAAGCCTTGTTTTTTATGGTCTTCCTTTCATACAGCACTAGAAGCTTGTTACACAAGGTGTCCGCTAAAGTCTCTGTAGATACATGGTGGAAGACACTGTTATCCAATCATTGCCCAATCATTCCAATGGTCTTCCTGTTCATCAGTTTCCACTGCTCCTCGGATAGACCATTTGGCATGGCCGCATCTCCCTCAATTGGTGTGTAGAAATCCTTGTAGTATAGGATGTCTTCCATCTTCGACTTCCATATTAATCAGGTCGATATGTTGAGGCTAACTATCCGGGTATTGTTGTTCTCCAATCTAAACAGATATTGTCCCAACCTTGTTCTGATACCACTGTTACAGAAGTCGAGCAATTCACTCGGCAATGATCGATCTCCAGGACAAACAAGATGAGACCACAAACAACACAATACAATAAAAAAAAAAAACAATCACAAAGAGACGAGATTTAAGGTGGTTCATCCCAAACTAGGTTACGTCCACCGTCGCTGGAGAACTCGAGAAGTCTTCACTATCAATGAGAGAAGATGTACATCGACACTTTCTTCTCCAAACAAAGCACTCACCTCCACAACAAGCCTCCATCGACTTTGATTTTCACTCCGTAGAAGATCGCCGGCTTGATCCTTCTCTCCGTGGAAGAACCCTAGCCATCAAGGGATTCCTCTCTGCTCTCTCAAAGTCGTCTTTAGTGACTACTCAATGCATCATCCACCCAAAGACGGCTCTAATAGGTTTTATACAAAAACCCTAATCAAAAGCCCATCCAGGATTCCTGTAGCCCATCTCTAATTCACTCGAGCGTTTGTACGGTCGCCTAGGCGCTCAATCCTACAGCACTGGGAGCAGAGCCTGCACGGGGTTCGCTCGGGTGCCCGCCTGCACGATTCTGCTCTCAGAAGTCAGAACCTATGTAAACTTCGCCTGTGCGCCTGGCTATCTGGGTCTGTCTCCAAGTTGGGGATGGACCCCGAACAAGTCAGGCCCGGAACTAATCTAAAATTGTCGAATCAGATCTGAAACAGCCTATTTAGTTCTGAAATCTTCAGATTGAACTTGTATTTGTATGAATTAGAACATGTCGATGCTTATCTTCCTCTCTAATAACCATCCACCCAATTCCTTTTTCTAGGTAATGGAACATCTACTGAAATGTCTTCCATTTTTGTCTATTTATTTTTATTTTTTGGTAGAACTTACATATCTAATATTACTAATTATGATGGCTAACAAAAGAAACTACAACTGATTGATAGGGATGTGTAAGATTCTAAATTCGCTGAATCTTGTCAAGAGAGTCAAGAGACTAATATTGTCCTCGATACGGAAATCCTGAGACTTGTCATTGAGTTTTGAGATGGTGGTAAGAGAGTTCCCTTCAATTCATATACTATTATAGTTTGCAGTTCTGTAAATTATGGTAATGACTGGGGGTTTAGCTTAAGCCAGACTGCTGAATTATCGATCTGAGTCCCACTAGACGATGGGAGAAATGATGACCTCCAATCAACCTAGTTCAGTAGTTCCCGGTATCTAACCGTGTATAATCATTGCTCAATCATTTTTCTCGTGAGAATTTTGGCCGCCGTCGCCGTCGTTTAACACAATACAATTCACAGGCTATCCCAAAAGAGGCAAGGGCTTACGGGCTGGGCGAGGCCCTGTACTACGTGGTGCTTGTGTGGGCCGCCATCTTCTGGCAGTGCTTCTTCCTGGGGACGGTCGGGGTCATCTTCTGCGCCAACACGCTGCTCGCGGGCATCATCATCGCGGTGTTCATCCCCGTGAACGAGGTCCTCGGCGTCATCTTCTTCCACGAGAAGTTCAGCAGCGAGAAGGGGGTCGCCCTTGCCCTCTCCCTCTGGGGGCTCGCCTCCTACTCCTACGGGGAGTACAAGGAGAGCAAGGAGAAGAAGGAAGCGTCCATTGTCGCAGCTCGGCCTGCAGCTTAGCTTATATCCTGTGGTTTGCCGATGACAAGGAAAGCTAGCATGTGTTCTATCTTTGAGTGTGATACTCATAGCCGAACTAGAACATTTCTAGGTGGAAACGGCGGCATCAGCAACCGGTGAACAACACCTTGAAGTTACTGTGCACAGCTGCACAACCTTCAGGTTGTTGAGATGATGGATTACATGAAGGTTGGTATTTATTATTATACATCTATGTTGAAAATTTTGTCTATGATTATATCCTGCTTTACTTTTCAAAATCTGTTTCAGTACTCTGTGTTTGTGTTCAAAGCAGTAAAGTGAAGTGCATTGCATTGTATTCCCCGCCGTCGGAGGCGGGGTATCTCTGTGCTGCGCCGGCATGTGGCTCCTTCGGAGGTCCGATAATTGTGACCTTCCCCCTTCAATGAATTATCAAAAAAAAAAGTGTATTGCATTGAATTTGCCTGAAATTTTTTTTCCAATCTCGCCATTGGGATGAGCAGAAAAGGGCTCATTTTTTTTTGTCGAGCGCGGAGCCTGCACTGATTCAGAGATTGAGTGAAGGCCGATCACCCATTATGCATACGATGATTCCGCTGCTGAGCAGGCGTGAGTTCGGCACCAGATCGAAGCTCGATTGTTTGATATTGAGCTGATCTTCGAAGTGGAATTTTTAGCCCAAAAGCGTGAACAGGCCGAGCCTGCCAGCCTGTTTGAATTGGATCAATAGGTCTTCAACATGTTTATGTGATCATGATTTTTGACCTTTCTTTTTCTTTTTTTTGGGTAAATGGAAGGGGTAGGGGAGGCGGTCACCACCAACCCCCCGGAGGCGCCGCAATTTGGTGGAAGCAACAAACCAACCGTCACTCCATTGGAACCCAAAAGGGAGAGGACACCACAAGGTCACCAATATGTCAATAAGAGCATCTCCAACCATTGCTCTCATTTTGCCATTGCCAAATAAGAATATTTCTAGAATATTCTAAATTGGAGGTTCTCTATTTTGGTTATTCTCCAACCATGACCTTCATTTTATACCATCTTTCTAGAATATTCTTTATTCCTTAACATAAAATTTATTAAACTTTAAAATATATGTCTCCATTTTATTTTTTTATTTTTAGGTTATTTTAAAACGCACTTAATTATTTTCAAGCTATTTGGTGAGCTATTATTTGTGTAATTAGTATAACAATTAATAATTTTAAATTAAATCTAAAAATATAAGATATTAGTGTCTTTTCGAAGGGCTCGTTAAGAGCTTTCCAATGGTACCAAATTGGATTAATGAATTAATAAATGGGAAATTTTATTCATACCCCAAAAATCTGTAATTAGCCCCCGTATCCCTAGCGTTTCTCAATAACTTACTCAACAATCCTTTAATACCAACAATGCCCTTTTTTTTATACCCCAAACCCCAAAGCCCCTGCTCAGCGTCTTTTGTACCCCAACCCAACCCAATGTTCGTTTAAACTTAGCCCACGCCCAACTCGTCAGGTTGTGCGGGGTGGGTTCGGGTTAACCCGCCCAAAGTTGGGTTGGGTTCGGGTTGGCCCGCCCAAGTTGCAGCTAGGGGTGGCAATGAGTCGTGTCGGGTTGGGTTCATGTCGTGTCTAGTTTCGTGTCATGTCCAAAACCCCTAGACCCGGACCCGGGCCCGGCCTGTTTAACTAATCGTGTCTAGATCCTAAACCCGTACCCGACTCGCTAATAAACAGGTAGACACGATCAGACCCGATAAGACCCGTTTACCACCCGGATCTATTCAGTTGACCCGATCCGACCCAATCCGACTTGACCCGACCTGACCCGAAAGACCCACTGGTTTTATATATTATAGTATCGGATTGCTGGTAGACCCAACCCGACCCGACCCAACATGACCTATTGAATACTAAACGGGTCTTCCTGGGTCTACTGTCTCCAGACCCTAAACCCGGACCCGACCCGTTTAATAAACGGGTCTATCGTGTCGACCCGTTTACGACCCGAACCCGTTTAGCCTTGACCCAGACCCGCTAACTTCGTGTCGGGTCCTGTCGGGTCGAGGAGAAATGATTCAGGTTGGGCTCGAATTAGCCCAATAGTATAAATTGCATCTAATAGAAGTTCCATAATTTGAACTTGCGAACTCGAAGATGGATGCACCTGGACATGAGTTGCAAACTCGAGTGGCTTGACGTCGGCTCCGAACCGGTTTGTGTCCAATTTGAGCCAATTGGATCGGTTTGGCACAATTCTGCGTGAAATTGGGTCAGTTGGCTAGGTCAGGACTCGGTTCGGGTGCTCTGCGTGTGCGCACGATGAGCGAGTCTTAGTGCACGTGAGTTACGTGAAGTCTGGTTGAACCGAGTGGCTCCGTTGAGTTGGGCACATGTGCTATGGCCGGTGTTTCATTCGGAGCGAAGAATATTTTTTGAGTAAGATGGATCGAGTACTAGAAGTACAATGTTTTGAGAGTCGAGGGAAGAGAGAAAACCACTTAGCCTTTGACCCCGACATGGTCTAAGAGCCAAGAGGTTTTTCCAAAAATGATTCTCAACTCCTCTTATTTGCTCAAATGACCTCACTTGCTTTTAGCATTACTTTTTTTACCACTTATATTTTTTTGGACAAAATTTTCGTTAACATAGGGCTTATCATTTTCCTTTGTGAAAACTATTAACTCCCAAACGATGAAGTCCTTTGTGTTGACTTGCGTTATATTTTGGTGTGGCTTCCAGCGGTACAATCGGGAAAGTAAACCTCCGGTAGCCTCTGACGACGTCTGACAAGGGTTTAACGGTAATAATAAATACAAATGATGGGATTTTCAATACCTCCACCGAAGCAGTAAGGAAAGCAAACTTTCGTATACCTGCAACAAAAGGTTTCATGGCAAAGAGAAAGCAAGTGGTGGGATTTCCGACAACATTCGATGAAGCTAGCCATGGAAAAAAAAACTCACAGTAACTTTCGACGAGGGTCTCCTGGCAAATAGAAACATAAGTGGTGTGGTTTTTGACGACTTCTAGACGAAGCAATAGGGAAAACAATTTTCGATGACCTCCGACAAGAGTTCCATGGTAATGAGGAACACAAGTAGTGGTGTTCCGGGCGACCACTAAGAAATAATGAGAAAACAAACTCCCTCCGCAAGCAACCGTAAGGCCAACGCAAGATCAACGCAAGATATTTGTGTCGAACCTTGCGTTGTTGTGTTGGCCATATTGCTTCTCCGAAAGTAACAACAAGACCAACACAAAATATTTTCGTCAAGTCTTGCATTCTTGTGTTGTTTATAGCGCTTCGTCGAAAGAAATAACACGGCCAACACAAAATATTTGCATCGGGTCTTCACGTTCTTGCGTTGGTCATAGTGTTTCGCCGAAAGCAACAACAAGACCAATGCAAGATATTTGTGTCGGAACTTGCATCAGCAAAGCCAACACAAGATATTTGTATCGGATCTTGCATCCTTGCGTTAGCTATAGTGCTTGGCCAAAACTTAAAAGCAACAACGTACAAGGTCAATACAAGATATTTGCATCAGACCATATATTCTTGTGTTGGACCTTTCGTTGGTCATATTACTTCACTAAAAGCAACATGTAGTGTTGGGGGTATTTTTGTCCAAAAAATTTAAAATATGAACGTGCTACAGTTTCACACCTATAGAGGGTCAATGCAAAAGGCAACAAGGGTCAGTTTGAGTAATACGCAATAGTTGAGGGTCATTTTGGTAAAAAAAACTCATGCCAATAACTACATAGCATTAGTCTACTGGTATATCATAGATTACATTTCACATCAACCACTTGTCGCA
This sequence comes from Chamaelirium japonicum, assembly GCA_947650365.1. Classification (NCBI taxonomy): domain Eukaryota; kingdom Viridiplantae; phylum Streptophyta; class Magnoliopsida; order Liliales; family Melanthiaceae; genus Chamaelirium; species Chamaelirium japonicum. Next base: position 86,738,911 of record OX393549.1, read on the forward strand.
TGAAGCACCCCGGGCTAGGGGTGGCAACGGGTCGTGTTGTGTTGGGTTCGTGCCGTGTCTAGTTTCGGGTCGTGTCCAAAACCCCTAGACCTGGACCCGACCCGTTTAACTAATCGTGTCCAAAACCCCTAGATCTGGATCCGACCTGTTTAACTAATTGTGTCTAGATCCTCAACCCGTACACGAATCGTTTATAAACGGGTAGACCCGATAAGACCCGTTGGACCCATTTATCACACGGGTCTATTCAGTTGACCCGATCCGACCCAGTCTGACTCGACCCTACCTGACCCAATAGACCCGCTGGTACTACATATTACAGTATCGGATTGCGGGTAGACCCGACCCGACCCAACCCAACCCAACACGACTCGTTGAATTTTAAACGGGTCTATCGTGTCCAGACCCTAAACCCGGACCCGACCCGTTAACGGGTCTATTGTGTCGACCCGTTTATGACCCGAACCCGTTTAACCTTGACCCAAATCCGCTAACTCCGTGTCTGGGTCCAAAATTGCCAGCCCTGCCCAGGGCTAAAAGCAAGAGCAAACCAAATCTAGGGCTCATCTTAACAACACAGGTTGTGTCGATCCTCAAATAGCAAGGGCAAACAAATTCTATGGCTAAGCCTCTCTACAGTTAGCGAGCTTAAGATTCATTATCTCCTGTATCGCCTCATAAGACAAGAGTAAACTGCAATCTAATACCAACACCTTGAGAGAATCAATTTTTTTTTTTTTTTTGCAATTATTGAGAGAATCAATTGGAAAAGAGTTTAGAGCTCATGAAAATTTCACATTTGGATTTAATGAGAAACAACTTTTGTGCAGTTCTTTTTACGGCAGGTTGATCACGAGGCTCTGCCCATGACCTCTCGCCTCCGGCGATGGCGACGGTTGGGCTTCTTGGCCTGTCCTTGGTGCCAGGACACAGAGGACGATATTAGCCACGATTTTTGGTTGTGCCCCCAAACTATTGAGTTTTGGAATTAGATTCGGCAGGTTACCAGCGTTCGATTTGATCGGAGTAATCTGGTATCGCGGCATTCCCACGAAGAGCTTCAAGAGTCACTTCCTCTCCTGGGGGAAATCCAGGTGTTGGCCATGTGGGTTCTCTGGAAGGCTTGGTGTGAGAAGCTTTTCGAGGGCAGGGCTGTCAAACAACGGTGGATATTCGTCGGGCGATAACCATGCTGCACAGGTATGTCGAGCAGTGACGATGCACTAGAAGTTGGAGGTTTGCGATAAGGTGATGGACTACTTAGCATGATGTGGGTGCAAAAATTATACTGAATCAGACCGAACCTATATGGACGTTAATTATTTCTCTTCTACTATATTGAAACCGGCCAACCCGCCCTATATAACCTGGTCAACCCAACGGATTAGGTTTGGACTATGAAAGTTCAACCCGACCTGACAACCTCAGGTTAGGTTTCTTGGGTTGGACTTGGGTTGACCCCTCAACCCACCTAGTTGCAGTCCTAGAGATACCGTCGAGCCATCCGTGTTGGAACTCTGGGCTACAGGCGAGTCTCTCTCTCTCTCTCTCTCTCTCTCTCTCTCTCTCTCTCTCTCTCTCTCTCTCTCTCTCTCTCTCTCTCTCTCTCTCTCTCTCTCTCTCTCTCTCTCTCTCTCTCTGCTTATCTAATTCTGGTTGGTTGAAGAAGAAAAAAAAAAACCCTAATCTTCCTTACCAGCTGTTTCCGACTCTTATTCGCCAAGAACAACCCAACACCAAAGTGAGAGTATACATGGAGAGAAAACATAGGTTCCATGTTTCTGCGCTCCAACCCCCCCCATTAAGAGATAGAGACTACACGGCTTTACCTTCCCCATTGAAGCCGGGTATCAAACCGTCGACAGAGAAAATGGTAAGACGTGTGAGGACAATGAGGAGAGATCCACGGCCGGCCGATCGATCCCCCTCTATAACACCTCAATACCTCATCATGGGGGGTAGAGCAAAGGCCAGGCAAGAAGTCGAGATCGATGGGTTCTGATCACCAGATGAAGCTGCTGCTGCTGCTGCTGCTGGCCGGAGCGTCGGCGGGGGTCGTGCAGTCGGGTTTACTATGCAACACCAACAAGTTGGAGCAAGGCTATTACGAGTCGGGGGTTGCATATGTTCTAGCCTCGATGATTTGGTGAGGGAAACGCCACGGAGCATTGACAATCTCGGCATCGCTATGTATCCAGGTGACGAGCCCGTGATATGGGGACTCGCCGTCTGCAACAGCAGCCCCGACTGCTCCGGCTGCCTGAGGGCGGTCCGGGCGGACATGGAGAAGGGGTGCGGTGAGAGCATGGGGGCGCAGGAGAGCGTCCACGATTGTGCGATTCGCTATGAGTTCTATGATTTTCTGAACAATTAATGAAGCAGCTCGGGCGGGAAAATAGAATCTAATGTTGCTGTACGTGTTGCTGCTACTGCTGCTGTTGTTTTAATTGTTCGTGGTTACTATGGCACGGTCGACCTTGTGGGTCTCTCTCTCTCTCTCTCTCACATGCATTTTTTCCTCTCTCTCTCTCTCTCTCATGCATTTTTCCTGAATGGCCTATTTCAAGGGCATGTATATCATTTCACTTTATTCATCATGGTGATTGCGGTCTGCTGGAGTATCTGGACGGAACATAACAACCGAATCTTCAATGCCAAATCTGACGCAGCTGATGGCATCCTCTTTCCGTGTTAAGTCACTGCTCAGTTCGTGGGTGAGCTCCCTCTAGGGAGCGGCGCAGGATCGGCTAGCTTTACTATTAGACTGTTCCTTAGTCTCTACTTGTCTTGTTAATTTTTGTTTATTTTTTCTTCTTGTGATTGTTGTACTCCTTCTCTTTTCCTCTCTTTTTTAATAAACCGGTAAGGGTCTAGGCCGAACCCCCCCCCCCTCAATCTCGAGGGATTCTCAAAAAAGAAAAAGAAATAAGTGCGATTTTGTTTCACACTCAGACGGACAGTTTGGAGCATTCCCTCTCTCTCCTGGCCCAATCTATACCTGGGTTAAGATCACAGTTAACCGAGGTTGGAACTATGAGCCATGAGGGAGGTAGGTACTGCACATCCATTTTAGTGTGGCGTAGTTGTTTAAAATCGTTCTTAAATGAAAATGGAACTATGCATAATATAAATTTGGAAAAAATATAAAAAAAATAGCATGTTAATGTCATTATTAATGTATTTATGGGTATTTCGGGGTTTTCCCATGGGTATACGCTTGTACTGTCTATATATACGTTGGCTATGTGCCTAATGACAATTGCCGGGTATTCTTCCAAACCCTAGCCGTCTCTTACTTGTAACATGGTATCAAAGCGGTCTTGATCCCGCACCGTCCGTACAGGAGCCCGAAGCCGTCCACCGTTCGTACAGAGCCGTCGTCCCCATTCCCGGCACTCCAGCGTCCAGAGCTGCCATCCCCGGTCCGACCCTCCACCCTCTACACCCTGCGCCGTCGTCCCCGTTCCGTCGCGAGCACCCGGAGCGCCCTCCGTCGCGAACGCCGTCGTCCCCGGTCCGACCCTCCACCCTCTGCACCCTGAGTCGTCGTCCCCGTTCCGTCGCGAGCACCCGTAGCGCCCTCCGTCGCGAACGCCGTCGTCCCCGCTCCGTCGTTCCCGTTCCCGGCACCCTGCGCCGTCCGCCGCGAGCACCGCATCAACCCTGTATCCCACACCGAATCAAAACCCTGTATCCCGCACCGGATCAAATCCTCTATCCCGCACCGGATCAAATCATCTATCCCACACCATATAGGTATCCCACACCATAGAGGTATCCCGCACCGCGCCGATATCCTCTGTCCCGCACCATATAGGTATCCCGCACCACGCCGATATCCCGCACCGCAGCTTTATCCCGCACCAAAACCTATCCCGCACCGCAGCTTTGCATCCTATCCTGCACCAAAGCTTCTCTGATGGCATCTTTCGATCCGTTGACAGTGACGCCCTCCGCTCCGTCAGGCGTGTCCTCTGTTCAGTTCCCAGCGACACCTATCGAACAAACAAGGGATTTTCTCCCAATCTCTACGGACTTCCCCCTTGTGACCATCGCGGATTGGACTGCATGGTCGGCTACAGTTCAGAGTATTTTGGATGGTCGTGCCTTATACGGACACCTTGACGGTTCTACTCCTGCTCCTACAATGCCCTCTGACTCCGTGGCTTCTGAATTTTGGAGAGTTCGTGATCGACGTGTTCGCGCTTTTCTAGTTGCCTCGGTTGATCGCTCTCTTCGTGCAGATCTTGTCACATTCTCTACTGCTGCAGAGCTCTGGATCCACCTTACTGAGCGCTTTGTGGAGCAAAGTGGGGCCCGCGAGTATCAGCTCTTATCTCAGGCGCAGTCTGCTCAGCAGGGAGAGCAGACTATTCAGCAGTTTTATAGCCTTATGCGTGGCTATTGGCGTGAACTCCAAGCCCTGGAGCCCCCTCTGTTGGAGGTGTCCAGAGTCAGTGCCTCCTGGCCTGAGTTGCAGCTCTTTCGGGAACGGCGACAGCTCTACCAGTTTCTGATGACTCTTCGCCCTGAGTTCTTTCGTCTTGCGGGTCAGCTAATTCATCGCGATCCGCTTCCTCGTCTCGATGCTGTCGTCGCCGAGCTTCTTGCCGAGGAGACGCGTCTTCGCACCGTGGCTGCCCGTAGGGCCCCTGTACCCTCTTGCTTTGAGGGGGTCCTAGCTGCTACTCCCCCCCCCCCCCCCCGAGAATTTCTCCTTCTCGGGGTGGCTCTCGTCCTGCCGGTCTGTCTGATACTCGGCGATGCGCCCACTGTGGCAATATGAGGCACACGATTGACTCCTGTTGGCTTCTCCACCCAGAGAAGCGTGCTGGTCCACCTCACCGTAGTCGCCATGCCGATGCCGTTGCTAGCACTACTGTTCCTGCTCCCACTTCTACTGCAGCTACTACAACGGATCGCCTTCAGCGTCTTGAGATGCGTCTTGAGCAGCTCCTTCTGCAGCCTACTCCTGGCCCTTCAGGCTCCTCCGGTCTCTCTGCCTTCTCTGCCACCTCGGGTACCTCTGCACCTTGGATTATGGACTCTGGGGCCTCTCACCACATGACTCCTGACCACTCTATTCTTACTGCATGTTCTCCTGCCCATCGCATTCCTCCGATCCACACTGCAAATGGCTCTCTTCTAGCCATCTCGCAGACTGGGTCCATCACTTCCAGCTTTCTCTCTTTACCTTTTGTTCTACATGCTCCTCAACTTCGTATGAACTTGATTTCTATTAGCAGCCTTTGTGATTCCGGCCTAACTGTTACTTTCTCTTCCTCCTTTTGTGTTGTGCAGGATCCATGCTCGGGACAGAGGATTGGTGCTACTCGTAGGGTCGGTGGCCTATATCACATGGAGTATCTTCATCTACCTCCTGTCTCTCCTTCTGTCGTCTGTAGTGTTGTCTCTTCTGATGCCGACCTGTGGCAAAGGAGGCTAGGTCATGTGTCTGAACCTCGACTTAAAAGTCTTTTTCCGATCAGGTGCTTTAGGTCGTGATTCCTTTTCTCGTCTTTTGTTTTGCACGGGATGTCAGTTGGCTAAGCATTCTACTAGCCCCTTTTCTACCAGTTTGTCACAGTCCTGTAATCCATTTGATCTAGTGCACTCAGATATTTGGGGTCCTGCACCTTTTCCTTCTATGAATGGTTATCTTTACTATGTTAGCTTTATTGATGATTATTCATGTTTCACATGGGTGTATCTCCTTCGTCAGCGTTCTGACATTCCCGACGTCTATCAGACTTTCACCGCCATGGTTCATACTCAGTTTCATGCTCGTATTAAAACTTTTAGGTCCGATTATGCCCGCGAATATCTCTCTTCTACAATGCGTTCTATCATTCAGTCTCATGGGACTCTCTTCCAACAATCATGTCCTCATACTCATGAGCAGAATGGTGTTGCAGAACGAAAGCATCGTAATATTCTTGAGACGGCTCGTGCTCAGCTTATCTCCTCGTGCATTCCTCGCACCTTCTGGGTGGAGGCCATTTTGACCTCCGTCAATCTCATTAACATCACCCCTTCCTCTGTCCTCGCGGATGTTTCGCCTCACGAGCATCTCTTTGGCACCCCTCCTGATTACAGCATGCTGCGTACTTTTGGGTGCACATGTTTTGTCCTCCTTCCTTCTCATGAGCGTAACAAACTGTCAGCTAGGTCCACTAAGTGTGTACTCTTGGGCATTAGTTCTGAGCACAAGGGATATCGTTGCTATGACCCCCTAGCTCGTCGTCTTCGCATCTCTCGACATGTCACTTTTGTTGAACATGTTCCTTATTACTCTCCTACGTCTCAGGATCTCACCTTCCTTGAGGTTCCTTCTACTTCCTCCATCATGCCTCCTCCCATCTCATCCTCTCCTTCTCCTTCTATTTCACCCTCTCCTTCTCCTCCTGCCCCTGCTCTTGAGTCTTTACCTCATGCTCCCATAGTCGTCCCTTCTTCACGCTTGAGTCCTTCCTCTCCTTCGGATCCCTCGTCTCCTTTGCCTATTTCTCCTCCATCTGCCACGCTACCTGCCATGCCTTCATCTGCCAGTGCCTCCTCTGGTACTCCGTCCACTTCGAGCAGCCTACCTCTACCGGATATGGATCCTCATAGTCCTCCTCGCTACCCCCAACGCGAGCGTCGACCTCCCGACCACTTTGGCTACTCCTCTGATCGTTTTGGATTTGCAGCTGTCACTTCTTACTCGCCTCAGTTCGTTACCTACCTTACTGCCCTTCACATATATAGACAGAGAGCCCAGGTCTTACAGAGAGGCATTGCAGTACCCGGTGTGGCAGCAGGCTATGGCTGAGAAGTTTCAGGCCTTTGCGCAGACTCAGACATGGGAGGTTGTGCCCCTGCCTCCTGGTGTCGAGCCCATCAGCTGCAAATGGGTCTTCAAGATCAAGCATCGCCCAGATGGCTCTATTGACCGGTACAAAGCCCGTCTCGTTGCTAGAGGTTTCACTCAAGAGTATGGGATTGATTATGATGAGACGTTTGCTCCAGTAGCTCAGATGACCACCATTCGGACTCTTCTCGCTGTTGCTGCTGCTAGAGGTTGGCCCCTGTCATAGATGGATGTAAAGAATGCTTTTCTTCACGATGATCTCTCCGAGGTTGTCTATATGCAGCCTCCTCCGGGCCTCAGCACACCTTCTCAGTATGTATGTCGTCTTCGTCGAGCTATCTATGGCCTCAAACAGGCTCCTCGTGCATGGTTTGAGCGTTTTCGTCGGGCAGTTACTGAAATCGGCTTTGTGGAAAGCTTTCAAGACCATTCTATGTTTGTGCGGACTTCCCCCCAGGGCCGGGCCATCATCCTCCTCTATGTTGATGACATGATTCTTACAGGTGATGACACCAGTGCCATAGCCTCCCTTCAGGAGCATCTTCGGAGCCAATTTCAGATGAAGGATCTTGGTCCTCTGCGTTATTTTCTTGACCTGGAGGTTGCTAGGAGAACTAGGGGGATTCTGCTTTCTCAGCAGAAGTACACAGCTGACATTCTTGCTCGGGCTGCACTCTCTGATTGTCATAAAGTTGACACTCCTCTTGAGCTTCATGTGAAACTCCGCCCAGCCGATGGTGAGCCCCTCTCCGATCCTACCAGGTATCGTGAGATAGTTGGTCAGCTAGTTTATCTCTGCATCACCAGACCGGATATTGCCCATGCAGTCAGTGTTCTCAGCCAGTTTGTGGATGCCCCTCACTCTGTTCACTATGCTGCTCTTCTTCGGACTCTTAGGTACCTTCGCGGCACTATCACTCGGTCGCTCTTCTTCTCGTCATCCTCCTCTTTGGCTCTTCGTGCATACTCTGATACCGACTGGGCAAGGGACCCGACTACTCGCCGCTCGACTACTGGTTATTGCCTGTTTCTTGGTGACTCTCTTATCTCTTGGAAGAGCAAGAAGCAGAAAGTGGTTTCTCTCTCTAGTACTGAGGCCGAGTTTCGTGCCATGGCCACTACTACTAAGGAGATTGTTCATCTCCGACGCCTTCTTCGAGATCTTGGTGTTGATACATCGGGACCCACCTCTCTTCATTGTGACAACAAGAGTGCTATTCAGATAGTCAGCAATCCGGTGTTTCATGAGCGGACCAAGCACATTGAGCTAGATTGCTACTTCTCCAGAGAGCAGTACGAGGCTGGAACCATCTCTTTGCCTTATGTCTCCTCGACGGAACAGATTGCTGACTTATTTACGAAGTCTCATCCATCTCCTCGTTTTTGGTTTCTTATTCGCAAACTCTCTGTGGTTGACCCACCGTGAGTTTGAGGGAGGGTATTAATGTATTTATGGGTATTTCGGGGTTTTCCCATGGGTATACGCTTGTACTGTCTATATATACGTTGGCTATGTGCCTAATGACAATTGCCGGGTATTCTTCCAAACCATAGCTGTCGCGCCCCAGAAATCTTAAGACCGATCCCTGGGGTGTGAAATGGAAAAAAGAAGAGGGTTTTGGGTCTAGTCAATTGATTACACCAATTTAGGTTCTCACAGGGCTTCTTCTACGCTCTCTAATATGAAAAACAAGGAGGAGGGAGAAACAAGGGGGGAATCTTTTAAATTTGATTTTTCAAAAAAACCATTTTTATTAAAAAGCAAAGAAAGAGAAATTATCAACAGAGAGAAGATATTATCTAGTCAAGCTCAACCTTCAAAAGTCATATCCTCTCAGTATGAGTGACCTGTCGGTGCCACTACATACTGACAGGAGTCTATCTGAGGGAGCACGAGGCTTAAGCCTCCTACGGCTAGCCAAGTGGTTTTACCCACTACCTAATACTCAGGTGCACCAGTCTAGGGTTCCTATCTACAAGGTTAATCAATTTAGTCATTTATGTGCATTTATATTTTCATCATGATCTATCCTAGGCTTGGGGCCTTGAGGAGAGGCCTACCCAAAAGAATTCAGCTGGAACCATTGCAACTACAACCATAGAATACTAACTAACTAATAAAAATATTTATTCCAATACAATTACAATGTCTGAAGAGAAAAGACTACAAGATTAACGTACTAAGAAGAAAGGTAATACTACAACTCTAACTCCGCCTCTGGACTCCTACTGCTACTCCTGAGCCTCCGGACCTGTAACTGAGCCTACTCGTGGGAAAGAGTAGCCCCCAATAGGAAATTGGGAGATTAGCCAAATTAATAGCTAATGACATCCTAATAGTCTATAATAATATGAGACAACTAATCTTAATAAATTAAGATGAGATCTATCAGTTCTAGTAGAATCAAAGTTTGCAGAATGATACCTAAACCTATCAGTAGTCTATATTCACTTGCAATTCCTACTGTCACTAGGTTATCTAACATGAAGTCCATTCAATGTTCTACAGCATAAAAAAACAAATTAAATAAGACGTTCAGATAAAGTCATGAAGTCATCATGTAAACTGTCACTCAATTCTAAATTCATATATAGATAAAACACACACTCTAACAAAATGTGAACCCCGGATATTTTGTTCATCCTGCCCCCGGTCGGGCATTACTATAGGGCCTTTTATTTCGATATAGAGGGCCAACTCTCTCGCCGTGCATCCACCAACACCATGCACTAGTCACCCAGATGATCATAAAGGGTTTCCCGTCTTTCACGGTGGAGCTCTACCGCCCAACTTGCTTTACTATGGGGACTTCAACTCCCCGGGACAGGGTTGCTAGGCCAATCCCTACTCGAGGGCACCTCCTATTGGCTTTACCACAACCTTTGCCCGTGACCCCTAACCTACTTAACTTCGGCTATACGCGCAGGGTGGTTCACGGCCCTTGCGCGCACGGGGTCCCTACCTTCTAACCAGGTAGATTCACACATAACATCTTTCAATACATACAAAGAAGCTACAAAAGGTATATTTAATGCTTATCAGTTTCCAACAATTTACCCCTGGTCCCGTACTGCTCTCGCAACCCATGCGACATAATAAATCAATAAAGTAAAACACTCATCCCAGTGACCCGTGTGCTAGGGTTGCCATACTCCTCTCAGGAGGGTGGATCCCGATAATTATTAGTTATTCAATTTATTATTTAATTTAAGGGAATCATAATTACGGTGTCCATGCATACAATCAAAAGCAATCATTATTATTATTACTTTATTAATATTTTAAGCATGCGTCACCGGACTCGCGACTCCGCATACAAGGCGGGGTCCACTTGACCACATGCAACGATGCCCGGCGGGGCCCGCATGCAGTGTCATGGACACCTACCCTTAGTCATTCTCATTTCCCACTATTAAAGACCACGCAAGGGTAGTAGATGTCACCTGGTTGTCGATCGCACACGACTCTGGCTTGCTAGTTGCTTCTGATCCGTCCCCGCTGGATCACCACGATCAAGGTCTGATAATAACCACAGCTCCGTATCACAACTTTATCGATTAAAACAAAAGAAACTACGATAACGGTTCTATGCCAAGGATAATCGGGCACCCTCGATAGGGGACCAACATTGAGTCGACAGCACGCAAATCCGTGCAACTGAAGAACTCGATCCTAAACAATACTAGGTCAATCAAGTAAACAAAAGCTAAATCTACTCATCGAATTGGGCTCGAAGAACCCTTTCCGATGGTTCCAGTTTCGCTGGAATCCGACTTCGGTCGAATGATTTCAGGTTAAACCACGTAGAACCGGTAAAACCGATCGCATGGTTGGTTCACTAGAGTAGAAGAGGTTCTAGGGTTATATTCTGGGTTTAATAGGTGGGACTCAAAGTTCTGAGCACAATGCCGCTGGTTTCGTCCGAATCCGAGTTCGGAAGATGAAACGGCGATCAAACCACGGTACCACGATAAGATTGGGTCCAAGGATAAAACAGGGGATTAAATAGTACAATTACTATGCTAAACTATAGCCAACAGGTAGGAATTTCCGAGCCGGTTGAAATGACGCTGGTTTCGTCCAATTCCGAGTTCGGACGGAGAAATGGCAGTCGAACCAAAATTCACTGGTTCACGGGTCTGGTTCAGGTGAACCAGACCGGTTCACGGAGTGGCTCGGGTCAAGTCTGCTGGTCGGGGTCGGGTCTGCACTGGTTAGGTCGGGTCGGGTTCAGGGCTAAACGGATCGGGTTCAGGGTTAAATATTTAACCTGGGAAATTACATATTTGCCCCCCCCAACCCTTCTTCTCCACGAGACCGAAACCAGCCCGAGGGGCTGGTTCCTGTGCGCCGGCGGCCGACAGGAGGGGCGGCCTGGAGCGCCGGCGAGCGCTCGGCCGGCCTCTCCCGCACCGCCCCCACGGAGGAGGCGCGGGGGGAGGCGGCCGGAGCGGCCGTCGGACTCCCAAGAGCTCGGACGGAGCGGGGGCTCGCATGGGGTTTGGAGGTCGGTGGTGCGCCGGCGATCATCGGGAGGGGCTCAAGTGCGGCGGAGGTGTGCGCCCGTGCGGGCCGCGGCAAGGGAGGAGGAAGGGGGTCGCGGGTTGGGTCGCGGAGGAGGATGGGAGGGTGAGAGGGGGCTGACCTGCGGGGTGACGGCGTGCTCGCCGGGGCTCCGGCGAGGGGCGGGTCGGGGTGCGCCCATCTCCCTCGATCCCTCCTCCTTCTCTCTCTATCTCGCGTTCTCTCTCTTCTTCTCCCGTTCTCGCTCTCTCTCTCTATTTCTCTCCCGTTCTCTCTCTCTCTCTCTACTACGTCCTTCTCTCTCTCCCGTTCTCTCTCTATTTCTCTCCCTCTCTCTCGGTTCATATATAAAGGGGGGGCTGTTGGGATAGGGGTTGGTTAAGATTTCCTAATAAGGGGGAAGAGATAAGGACTAAAGGATATGGATTTGTCATCCTGAAATCTTACCCGATAATTACCATCCGAATTTCGGATTTAAATAACTGGGGAGGGAGGTCAAGAGAGCCTAAATTATGCTAAGAGACCGGGAGGTAGGCTCTAGGGCTGGTCGGGCTCGGTCCCGAGCCCTGAACCGGGCTCGGTTGGAATCCGGGTGCGATTCGTCCATCAACCGGGCTGAAAAGAATAATCACTTGTAACTATCAAACCGGAAGTTGCAATAGGGCCCGAGAGGATTCGTTGGAAAGGTCTCGTTAACGCGAACGCGTCAGATCTTGGTACATAATTTTCTAACTTCTGGATCTCCCGAAAAGAAGGAAAGACTCCAAAACTCAAAATAGCAATAACTATTCACCCGGGTGTCGGATCGACCCAAACTCAGGCTCATTGGAAGGCTCTCTCAGAGCCTCATCTAACGTATCTTGTTTCGTTACGATCCGATCACCCGATCTCTCGCAAGAAACAAAACAGTTACAACTATCGGCCAATTATCATTTTTCTAGGGTTTACCTGCCGGGCTGCCGAAACTGGCTGCGCATACACCTGATCGTTGCACGGAACGCACCATCGTGACATGCTCAAAGTTACGGAGAATGTGAACGTAAAATATCTCATAGGTTTACGATCCATTTATTGGGAAAAAGCCCAAAGAAAAAGTCTGGCTGTAAAAAGACGAAACTAGCCATTGAGGATTTCTATTATTCTCAAATCTAACACCACATGTGTTACAACCTACACACCTTAAAAAAAATTTTGTCCCGAAAATTCAACTACAAAAACCATATATACGAGTCCACTCATCTCTACTACCAAAACAAGAACATTATAGCAATGAAAAGTTAACTATAACGAGTACGAAGATCATCACTAACACTGCCAACAAGAAAGCCAAGTCACTACACCTAATCTTACTAAGAGAAAACCCTGACCCTCTACTACTCACAATCCTACTCTCTCTACTAACCTAAACATTATACGAATCGAGTCTCGTAATTATTACGATAGAAATGAACCTCCAAATTCTCACATCGCGAATACGAGTTTTGGTTTCCATTTCACATTCTAAGCATTACGGATTAGACCAAAATCATGAGTTCTGATCATTAACCCTGCCTTGATAAGGGGCATCATATTCCCCTTATTAGTACCGCCGAGGGCTGTCCTCCTCGGTAGGGTAACTACCAAAACTCATAGATTCAGAAACTTAAAATGCACTCAATTGTCACTGCCGATATAAAAGGTATATCAATGTATATGAGTGCCCATACACCCATATATAATTTATACTTTTGGTATCGACTCTACAATCATAGCAATGTATACTACACATATGCACCCATACACATATGCTTAAGTACACATTCAAGAATGATTTGACAAAAGAGATGCCTCAACTAGTACGTCTAACGTGTATCTAATACTAAACTAAAATCCTATAAGATTCCTATGAGACTAACACCTACACTAATCAAACTACCAATACTGCTCAAGGGACTAACGAACAAATGCCCCAAAATCTATTTCTCAAGTGGGTCCAAACTAGATAGTCACGCTCTAGCAATAAATAGTCATTACATTGGCTCACTACAAGACGAGGGGATCGATCCTAAATCAAAACTTTTATGAGTTGGCTGAAGAAACTACCTACTAGAAAACTAATGGCCAACTAATATCGATTGAGCAGATCGATACCAAGTACTAAATTCTACCCTAAACTAATCATCGAGATAGTTAGACGGAAACCTCGCAACCATACAAAAATAAGAATAAAGGACCCGAGACAATTAGAGACAACTTAGAAAAAGGACAACCGAGAAAACTAGCACAATCTTAACATTCTGAGAACTTAAGGCAATCACTCAAAAGAAACTGAAGCAAACGAAAGTTACTAAAATCGTATAATAATTAGAAACAAAGCGGGGTGAATCGGCAAAATAATGATCATTCTTAAGAGTCCAACTGATAAGGTATTCCCAAATTTTATAAACATAGGCAATCCATTTGACATCGTCACTAACATCGTTTTAGTACTCAATTATCTCAATTCAATCTTAACGTCACTATCATCTAGCCAGTGCGCTCTTTCCCGCGAGTTCCAATAAGAACTGCGAAACAAACCGCCAAAGCCTCCGAAGAGTCAATGCGAAGCCACAGTATGTCCTCTACCGGACAATCATCATCCACCGCCAAAGTTCCCTAGGAACAGCGTACTCTTTCGCAAGAGTCACTATCAAGGTATCCCATAATCTACTAACCATGGGAAATTTCAAACTATCACCTGAGATTTTCATCTCCTGGTGTACTTATTGAAACCACTATCCCCAAGAGTCAACATCATTACTCATAGGGTCCATAAAAAAAAAAACACACAAGCTCTACACCAAGCTAAATATAACCCACGATACACCATAGAGATCTAACAAAAAAAACTAATATAATTATTACACCTATATCGAGATAATGGACAATCCTAAAAACACCAACTAGGTCTCTAGTACCAATGGTCAACAAGAATCAAGGAATCCTAAAACACCAACTAAGTCTCTAGTACTAAGGGTCAACGAAGAACAAGGGATCCTAAACACCGATTAGGTTCCTAGCGCTTAGGGTCAACGAAAAATAACAAAACCAACAAAAAGAGTGACCTCACAACCATGCCAGATAAACCATCAAGGATATACATCCTTCCAGATATATTCAAATGCATCCATTCCAAAACCAATCAACCAAAATTACTAACTAGAGTTGAATATCCAGTCCTTGGTCAGCTCCTTACCACTAGAAAGTTCAAGAGAATCCATATTAGAAGACTCCCAACCTATACTCTGATATAGACTCAAACACTATGCTTCTGTCTAGGGATCAAGAAATACCACCCTTGGTTAAGATGTTCCACGTGGCTCCTTCTTAAGAACTATCACCCGAGTTACAACGACTAACTCTAAACCTAAACATTACAGCACATCAGAGTTTAATACCATCATACTCACACGACATATAGATTGATTCACGATTCTCGATCAATCAAAAACTCAATCATAGACAGTTCTTAGTTACAGATCAATTCCTCAAACAAAACCAGTTCTCCAAGTATGATTAACCCTAGGTCCTTATCCTTAGAAATAATCGCTATACCACCACTAGCTACTACGAGAATTCTATCGACTCACTATCTATATAATCCCTAGAAAACATTATAACACCACTAGAGTCTAAACTTTCTGAAGAAAGAATCGCAAGACACGAACCACATCCTAACAAAACCCCTAGGAACATATCCCTAAGCTCTGATACCAGCTGTCGCGCCCCAGAAATCTGAAGACCGATCCCTGGGGTGTGAAATGGGAAAAAGAAGAGGGTTTTAGGTCTGGTCAATTGATTACACCAATTTAGGTTCTCACAGGGCTTCTTCTACGCTCTCTAATATGAAAAACAAGGAGGAGGGAGAAACAAGGGGGGAATCTTTTAAATTTTATTTTTCAAAAAAACCATTTTTATTAAAAAGCAAAGAAAGAGAAATTATCAACAGAGAGAAGATATTATCTAGTCAAGCTCAACCTTCAAAAGTCATATCCTTTCAGTATGAGTGACCTGTCGGTGCCACTACATACTGACAGGAGTCTATCTGAGGGAGCACGAGGCTCAAGCCTCCTACGGCTAGCCAAGTGGTTTTACCCACTACCTAACACTCAGGTGCACCAGTCTAGGGTTCCTATCTACAAGGTTAATCAATTTAGTCATTTATGTGCATTTATATTTTCATCATGATCTATCCTAGGCTTGGGGCCTTGAGGAGAGGCCTACCCAAAAGAATTCAGCTGGAACCATTGCAACTACAACCATAGAATACTAACTAACTAATAAAAACATTTATTCCAATACAATTACAATGTCTGAAGAGAAAAGACTACAAGATTAACGTACTAAGAAGAAAGGTAATACTGCAACTCTAACTCCGCCTCTGGACTCCTACTGCTACTCCTTAGCCTCCGAACCTGCAACTGAGCCTACTCGTGGGAAAGAGTAGCCCCCAATAGGAAATTGGGAGATTAGCCAAATTAATAGCTAGTGACATCCTAATAGTCTATAATAATATGAGACAACTAATCTTAATAAATTAAGATGAGATCTATCAGTTCTAGTAGAATCAAAGTTTGCAGAATGATACCTAAACCTATCAGTAGTCTATATTCACATGCAATTCCTACTGTCACTAGGTTATCTAACATGAAGTCCATTCAATGTTCTACAGCATAAAAAAACAAATTAAATAAGACGTTCAGATAAAGTCACGAAGTCATCATGTAAACTGTCACTCAATTCTAAATTCATATATAGATAAAACACACACTCTAACAAAATGTGAACCCCGGATATTTTGTTCATCCTGCCCCCGGTCGGGCATTACTATAGGGCCTTTTATTTCGATATAGAGGGCCAACTCTCTCGCCGTGCATCCACCAACACCATGCACTAGTCACCCAGATGATCATAAGGGGTTTCCCGTCTTTCACGGTGGAGCTCTACCGCCCAACTTGCTTTACTATGGGGACTTCAACTCCCCGGGACGGGTTGCTAGGCCAATCCCTACTCGAGGGCACCTCCTATTGGCTTTACCACAACCTTTGCCCGTGACCCCTAACCTACTTAACTTCGGCTGTACGCGCAGGGTGGTTCACGGCCCTTGCGCGCACGGGGTCCCTACCTTCTAACCAGGTAGATTCACACATAACATCTTTCAATACATACAAAGAAGCTACAAAAGGTATATTTAATGCTTATCAGTTTCCAACAATTTACCCCTGGTCCCGTACTGCTCTCGCAACCCATGCGACATAATAAATCAATAAAGTAAAACACTCATCCCAGTGACCCGTGTGCTAGGGTTGCCATACTCCTCTCAGGAGGGTGGATCCCGATAATTATTAGTTATTCAATTTATTATTTAATTTAAGGGAATCCTAATTACGGTGTCCATGCATACAATCAAAAGCAATCATTATTATTATTACTTTATTAATATTTTAAGCATGCGCCGCCGGACTCGCGACTCCGCATGCAAGTCGGGGTCCACTTGACCACATGCGACGATACCCGACGGGGCCCGCATGCAGTGTCATGGACACCTACCCTTAGTCATTCTCATTTCCCACTATTAAAGACCACGCAAGGGTAGTAGATTTCACCTGGTTGTCGATCGCACACGACTCCGGCTTGCTAGTTGCTTCTGATCCGTCTCCGCTGGATCACCACGATCAAGGTCTGATAATAACCACAGCTCCGTATCATAACTTTATCGATTAAAACAAAAGAAACTACGATAACGGTTCTATGCCAAGGATAATCGGGCACCCTCGATAGGGGACCAACATTGAGTCGACAGCACGCAAATCCGTGCAACTGAAGAACTCGATCCTAAACAATACTAGGTCAATCAAGTAAACAAAAGCTAAACCTACTCATCGAATTGGGCTCGAAGAACCCTTTCCGATGGTTCCAGTTTCGCTGGAATCCGACTTCGGTCGAATGATTTCAGGTTAAACCATGTAGAACCGGTAAAACCGATCGCATGGTTGGTTCACTAGGGTAGAAGAGGTTCTAGGGTTATATTCTGGGTTTAATAGGTGGGACTCAAAGTTCTGAGCACAATGCCGCTGGTTTCGTCCGAATCCGAGTTCGGAAGATGAAACGGCGATCAAACCACGGTACCACGATAAGATCGGGTCCAAGGATAAAACAGGGGATTAAATAGTACAATTACTATGCTAAACTATAGCCAACAGGTAGGAATTTCCGAGCCGGTCGAAATGGCGCTGGTTTCGTCCAATTCCGAGTTCGAACGGAGAAATGGCAGTCGAACCAAAATTCACTGGTTCACGGGTCTGGTTCAGGTGAACCAGACCGGTTCACGGAGTGGCTCGGGTCAAGTCTGCTGGTCGGGGTCGGGTCTGCACTGGTTAGGTCGGGTCGGGTTCAGGGCTAAACGGATCGGGTTCAGGGTTAAATATTTAACCTGGGAAATTACATATTTGCCCCCCCCAACCCTTCTTCTCCACGAGACCGAAACCAGCCCGAGGGGCTGGTTCCTGTGCGCCGGCGGCCGACGGGAGGGGCGGCCTGGAGCGTCGGCGAGCGCTCGGCCGGCCTCTCCCGCACCGCCCCCACGGAGGAGGCGCGGGGGGAGGCGGCCGGAGCGGCCGTCGGACTCCCAAGAGCTCGGACGGAGCGGGGGCTCGCATGGGGTTTGGAGGTCGGTGGTGCGCCGACGATCGTCTGGAGGGGCTCAAGTGCGGCGGAGGTGTGCGCCCGTGCGGGCCGCGGCAAGGGAGGAGGAAGGGGGTCGCGGGTTGGGTCGCGGAGGAGGATGGGAGGGTGAGAGGGGGCTGACCTGCGGGGTGACGGCGTGCTCGCCGGGGCTCCGGCGAGGGGCGGGTCGGGGTGCGCCCATCTCCCTCGATCCCTCCTCCTTCTCTCTCTATCTCGCGTTCTCTCTCTTCTTCTCCCGTTCTCGCTCTCTCTCTCTATTTCTCTCCCGTTCTCTCTCTATTTCTCTCCCTCTCTCTCGGTTCATATATAAAGGGGGGGCTGTTGGGATAGGGGTTGGTTAAGATTTCCTAATAAGGGGGAAGAGATAAGGACTAAAGGATATGGATTTGTCATCCTGAAATCTTACTCGATAATTACCATCCGAATTTCGGATTTAAATAACTGGGGAGGGAGGTCAAGAGAGCCTAAATTATGCTAGGAGACCGGGAGGTAGGCTCTAGGGCTGGTCGGGCTCGGTCCCGAGCCCTGAACCGGGCTCGGTTGGAATCCGGGTGCGATTCGTCCATCAACCGGGCTGAAAAGAATAATCACTTGTAACTATCAAACTGGAAGTTGGAATAGGGCCCGAGAGGATTCGTTGGAAAGGTCTCGTCAACGCGAACGCGTCAGATCTTGGTACATAATTTTCTGACTTCTGGATCTCCCGAAAAGAAAGAAAGACTCCAAAACTCAAAATAGCAATAACTATTCACCCGGGTGTCGGATCGACCCAAACTCAGGCTCATTGGAAGGCTCTCTCAGAGCCTCATCTAACGTATCTTGTTTCGTTACGATCCGATCACCCGATCTCTCGCAAGAAACAAAACAGCTACAACTATCGGCCAATTATCATTTTTCTAGGGTTTACCTGCTGGGCTGCCGAAACTGGCTGCGCATACACCTGATCGTTGCACGGAACGCACCATCGTGACATGATCGAAGTTACGGAGAATGTGAACGTAAAACATCTCATAGGTTTACGATCCATTTATTGGGAAAAAGCCCAAAGAAAAAGTCTGGCTGTAAAAAGACGAAACTAGCCATTGAGGATTTCTATTATTCTCAAATCTAACACCACAGGTGTTACACTAGCCGTCTCTTACTTGTAACAGTCATTATTTTGAATAGTAACAACTATCTAAAGCCGTTGATTCTAATAGCGGCTTTAGTCATAGCTAGGGCTGGCAATTTTGGACCCGACACGGCAGACCCAACACGAAGTTAGCAGGTCTGGGTCAAGGTTAAACGGGTTCAAATTGTAAACAGATCGACACGATAGACCCGTTTAATAAACGGGTCGGGTCCGGATTTAGGGTCTAGACACGGTAGATCCGGGAAGACCCGTTTAATAAACCGGTTGGGTCCGGGTTTAGGGTTTGGACACGGTAGACCCGAGAAAACCCGTTTAAAATTCAACGGGTCGTGTCGGGTCGGGTCTACCCGCAATCCGATACTGTAGTATATAATACCAGCGGGTCAGGTCGGGTCAAGTCGGATTGGGTCGGATCAGGTCAACTGAATAGATCTGTATGGTAAACGGGTCTTACCGGGTCTTATCGGGTCTACCTGTTTATTAGCAGGTCGGGTACGGATTTATGATCCAGACACGATTAGTTAAACGGGTCGGATCCGGGTCTAGAGGTTTTGAACACGACCCGAAGCTAGACACGACACGAACCGGACACGACCCGTTGACACCCCTAGTCATAGCTTTCTCCATCAGCGCCCTGAAATAGTAGTGACAAGTTGGATGGCCCGGTTTCAACCCGGGTTTGAACCATTGGATGCACTTTTAGCGGGTTTCACAGTACGGTGCATCACACTCAAGTTTAAGTTTGCAGCGCATCGAAGGGTCCGCATTGAAGAGTGACGCTCACCAGTCACCCCTCTCTCAAGCAGGGTGTACAAAATTTCTCTTGTACCGTGCACCAATTGTAGCGTGGGAGGTGCCGGGTGGGTGTACAAAGTAGAAACGAGAACGGCGAGTAACTACTAACTAGCCAGGCCAGTAGCGCCCGTCCGTACGATGCGGAATCATCGGCACCGATGCACGCATCACGACCGCAGATCGAGCCGGACGCGTCCATGGCCCACGCTAGCAATACCTACCGGTATACTCACCCTCAAAAAGGCGGCAGCGAGGCCCCTTCTCGGCGCGACTCCATAGCGTTTTTCTTTCCTCGTCTCTTCTACACAGTCGCGTGTCTCAGTCCCCAACGAAGGTAAAGCGTACACCCACCCCCCTCCTCTCGCTCCGCTCGGCGGCGATTTATGATCGCTAGGGTTCTTGGATCACCGGAGATCTCGACCTGCTCGTCCGGCGGGAGTCATCAATCGATTTCCGGCGCTCGATCGCCGGAGCCCTCGGGTCTCCGTCTCCGATGAGCCGGAAGAAGAGGAACAAGCGGTCACCGGTTGCTCGTTTCGAGCCTTTCCCCTTTTCCTCCTTGATGTTGCCCTAAACCCTCCTTTTCCTCAGCGAATTTTTCAAGATTAGGTATTAACCCTACATATCCCCCCAACTATAGATGCTAATCGGTTAGTTTGATGGATTCCCCGAGGAGGAAGAGGAAAGGAACCAAGTTCTCATCTTTCATCGGAGCGCACCTCTCGGACGGCGGCGATCATGGCCGGAAGATCAAGAAGAAGTGCAGGGGCCCGGAAAAGGAGGGCTCTTGCAATGCCGGTGGCGTGGTGATGAGCGCACCCCCTGCCGGCAGGTCGTCGTCCGACTTGCCCGGGCGGGGCCTGAAGCGAAAGATGGGCTGCATCGAGCCAGCGACCCGGATTGGCCGGAAGAAGAGGCTGGAGCACGAGTACGCCCTGGGCCACGGGATCGGGAAGGGGAAGTTTGGCTCCGTCCGGCTTTGCCGGAGCCGGGCCAGCGGCGAGGAGTTCGCGTGCAAGACGCTGCCCAAGACCGGGGAGGAGACGGTCCACCGGGAGGTGGAGATCATGCAGCACCTCTCGGGCCACCCAAATGTGGTGACCCTGAAGGCGATCTTCGAGGACTCAGATTGCTTCCACCTCGTGATGGAGCTGTGCTCTGGGGGGCGGCTGCTTGATCAGATGGCGAAGGAGGGAAGGTATTCGGAGCAGCGGGCTGCGAATCTGCTTAAAGAATTGGTTTCAGTCATCAAGTATTGTCATGAGATGGGGGTTGTCCACCGCGACATTAAGCCAGAGAACATCCTCCTCACAACTTCAGGGAAGATGAAGCTTGCTGACTTTGGACTGGCCGTGCGGGTTACAAGTGGTAAAGATGCAAAATCTTTCACAACTTCTATTGCCTTTCATTGATCCTTATCCTTGAACGTATGGCTGTCTTTATTTCTATAAGCCGATCAATGCTCCTGCAATGCATCTTTCACTTCCCATGATATCTTAAAATTTGATGCGCTTGATACTCCAACATTTTGTGGTACTATGAGCTAATATTATCATTTTGGTTATCTGCTACTAATTATATGATGTTGAATATACTCTTGGAAGAATTTTAGTTTTTATTCATTCTGCGCCCTGGGACCCTCAGAAATCAGCTTGAAAATTGGTAAAGCCAAGGCAATGCCAAAACTTGACCCCACGTCACCGGCTTGGTCAACATTACCGCTACATTATCCTTCATAGAGACTTTCTTCAATTGAACACTATCCTCTTCCTCATTGTTGAACTCCTTGAATTTTTTAAACCAAATTTCAATGCTCCTTGAATTTGTGAAACCAAATGTCAATGTGTTTAGTCCTTGCATGATGCACCTGATTAGTCTTGCAAAGAATCAGGTGCATCATGCAAGGAAGGACTAAACACATTGACATTCGATTTCACAAATTAAAGGAGTTTAACAATGAGGAAGATGCCGAGGTTCATTTGAAGAAAATCTCTACAAAGAATATTGTAGTAGACATGTTGACCAAGCCGATGAAAGAGATCAAGTTTTGCCATTGCGTTAACTTGGCCAATCTTCAAAGTTACTGGTTTCTGAAGGCCCCAGGGAGTAGAATGAATAAAACTAAAATGCTTCCAAGAGTATATTCAACATTATATAATTAGTAGCAAAAAAACAAAATGATAATGTTAGCTGATAGTACCACAAAATGTTGGAGCATCAAGATTTTTAAATGCCCTTAGTTTTTTCTATTGGACTATTTTCTTATTTGATTTGGTCCATTCATTTATGTTGATTTATGGCATGGATTGACACTTTTGTTTATATTTTCTAGAATTAGTTATATTGATAGAGTGATGATATCCTATGAAAAGGCCCTGTTAATTAAGCTCATTGCATGAAGTAAAGCTCTGCAGTTCAAGATTTTTTGTGTCTATGTTTCTATCGGGCTTAAATCTAGTATCCCTCACTACTTGACAATTCAAAAATGCACGGGTCATGAAGAACAAAATTGTACATTTTGAATATTGAATAAATCTATTTATGAATAATTCTTATACAAATGGAGCTTCCTAGTGTACTCATATGGTTAGACAATATATTATCAATTCTAGAAAGAGACTTTTTTGTGATTGCGCTATACAAATTAATTGAGTTCACCTTATATTGCACCAAAAAAGGATAGTGAGAAAGCATTCTTGTTTGCCTCATGAATTTCCTTTTGACTAGGATATCTAATTTACCTTTTACCCACTCTTTCTGGTGTACTTGAGATTTATTAGTGATTAGTCTATAAAAGATAATTTAGTTTGCCTCATATTTCACCAAACAAAGATAGTGAGTAGGCATTCTTATTTGCCTAATGAACATCATTTCGACCAGAATATTAAGTTTACACTTTGCGCACTCCTATGTACCAAAATCTCCATGACTAAAGAAGGATGATATCAGCACACAACTAGCTTCCCAGTCTTATTTATTGCTCAAAGACTTTATCTCGGTGCAACCATAAATGGTTGCAAACATGGATCAAAATATCGATATCGGTGGCCTTATCGGCTTGCCCCAAAACCGGTACATAATGGTATCAGTCATTGTATCGGTCATATCGGGGTGAATAGATTTTTTTCTCTGCAAAATATAAAATAATATTAAAAAATACAAACTAATCTAAAGTGTGGTTTTTTATGTTTGTTTTCATTAGTAAATAACATAGAGGTACATACTAGTCCTCCGAAGATATTAAAGTTGCCGACTAATTATATTGAAGAATCTACATTGTATCTCAGTATTATGTCATATCAAGAAATGAAATTAAACAAAACGCAAGCCATCTCTTAGAAATTCATACCGTAAGCAAGGTTCGAAATCTCCATTTCGGTGGAAATTTCGACCTTCTGGATATGGAAATATTTCGTGGAAATATTTTGACAGTGTGGAAATATTGCAATTTTGTAGAAATGGGGGAAATATTGATTTTTTGATGGAATTTCTTAGTGAAACTCCGGATAGTCATAAACCAAGTATAGATACACACTTTGAAACACTCAAATAATATGTGTATCCTATCTAGGAGTGTAGAGTTTCACATAACATGTATTCAATGTATTGAGTCTGTGAGTCTTGTGCAATCTTATTTAGTTCGGTTTTGATATATATTTTTCAAATATTTTTTAATCTTTTTTTTGGATAAAAACATTTTTGAAATAAAGATTAGTTGATTGTTAAAATAATGTTTCAAACGATTTTGAAAGCGGACTTAAAATAAGAAAGTTATGCAAATTTGAAATTATGCAAAAATTATGCTGAAATGTGAAACACTGTTTTTTTACTAAGTCTGAAAAAAAGAGTTTTTATATAGAAAAGTTTTTATACATTCAAAATTTCCTAAGACGGACCATGATTTTCTAGATGTACTCGTACTTCTACATCTTGTGGAATTTTTTGAGCTAAAAAGGAATTGATTTAATCACTTTTCTCACCATGTAGATTTTATAAAAATCCATAAAAACTGTTTTCTCCTACTAAAATTGAAAGTTTACTTTTTGATTCCTTTGTTTTTTGATTTTTTTGATATTTTTATTGAAATCAAATGGGGGGTATTTACTTATTTACATATAATAACTTAGAGTAATTACTTAAATGTTATTATATGTAAATAAGCTGCTGAGAACCAGGCCCCCCAGTTCCCTTTTATAACCAGTCAGTCACAGAATTTTGGATAAATTTTGCGAAATTTTTCGAACTTTTCGTGAAATTTCGACAAAATCTCACGATATTTCGTGGAGATGGAAATATTTCGTGGAAATATCGCGATATTTCGCGAAATCGCTCGATATTTTGACAGTTTCAATTCGGCTCGAAATTGCAGGTGGTATTTCGTATTGGGTTTTCATATTTCCGATATATTCCGCGATATTTCACGAAATATATCGATTTTTTGTTCCTTGACCGTAAGTCATGAACATGAAGGCATTGATCATGAAATGAAATGCAGTAAAAGGCATAAGCCATACCACACATAATACACATAAAACTCATGCTAAAACAAGTAAGCAAAAGCAACACGTTGTCACACACAAATATGAGAAAAAATTAAACCACAAATACAAGTGATAAGTGCCCCCAACAAGTCGAACCCCCTTAGGACCCAAGGATGTGGTTTGAAATTACTATCATCATCCTCGTCATCATTGCGGCGGTGATAATATGAGCACTACTGGCTTTAATCTGGAAATTGGAAGAAATCATAGCAGTCTCCAAATCCCATAGCTTGCTGTCCCCCATCTGCACCACATTGTTGTCCTCCTATTGCTCCTTCTCCCTTAAATGGATTGTTATATTTGTATGTGTAATGCTACAACATGAAATCACCAAAATCATCAACTCTCCAATATGGGGTCAACTTGTCATCTGCAAAGTGGCTAGTCACGCCACCACCTTTAGTTTGAGGTGGTATAGAGGATGAAGAATCTGGAGGTGAAGGTGAACATGGTGGGATCGAAGTAGAATCAAGCTCTGACTGGGGCTCAGACACGCTAGGGCTGTGTTCTATGTCGCTGATTGTAGACCCTTGATTGATCTGCAGCTTTAATTGGCTCATTCTTTTCTATGTTTGGGATCTCTATAACAGTGTAGTAAAGGCGTCAAGGCGATGCCTATACGATTTGGTCTACCTAGGCTTCGCCTAGGCGATAAAAATTAAATATATTAAATAAATATAAGTCATATATATACATAAGTAATTTGTGATTTTATGCATAATAAAATTTAATTTTTAGAGAAAGATATGGTCGAAATAATACTATTTGATAATGGGTATGATTCAGAGCGTATGGTAAACTACAAAACCATTATTATTGCATCAAATAGGAATCACGCGTCAACCATAATGATTATATGTTGCAAATATTAATCACATATCAGCAAGAGCAACATAACCCTATCATAGCCATAAATTCAAACAAATAACATAAGCATAAATATTACCACATTAGATAATCTATTGTTATTGGAACATTTCACAACCACGTATCAAAAAAAAAAAACAATTAAAATTACTCATCTAAATCACCTAACCATCTACATCATCGTCACTCTTATATGAATAATTCTTATATGTCTTTCGACTTTTTCCTCTTCAAACCCTGAGAACATGGACACAATATTTTTTTTTCCCATTAATGATGCATGGTGTTGGCCATCGATAAAGCAACATAGACCTATAAAACCAAACGACATTTAAGAAAACTCAATTTGTACCGACTATTTTAATTTTTAATTTTTTTACAAAACTAGGCTCCTAGGCTGTGGCCTAGGCGGTGGCCTAGGCGCTAAGGCGGTGGCCTAATGCGGCCGCCTAGACTCCACCGCTCGTCTAGCCATGGCCTAGGCGGTCGGGGGTCCAAAACGCCTAGGCGATGGCCTAGGCGGCGCCTTGACTACACTGCTCTATACAAGGTTCTAAAAAGCGCTAGGCGCTAGTCGGGCGGTGGGGGGCCGCCTAGGCGGCGCCTAGGCGTTTTGCCTTTTTTTAAAATTATTTTAATTATTATTTTGATATTATATAATATATATATATGTTTAAAAATTAATATAAGTTCAAGATTATCCCAAACCATTATTTTAAAGAACAAGTATATAACCATAATTCAAGATTGAGTGATTAATAAGAACAAAAACAAACATGGTCCGCCTGGCCAGCCTCAGCCCGCCTGGTCCACCTGGCCAGCCTCAACCCGCCTGGTCAGCCTCAGCCCGCCTGGCTCGCCTGGTCCGCCTGGCCAGCCTCAGCCCGCCTAGACCGCCTAGGCGGCCACCTTGCCCCGCCTAAACCGTCTAGGCGGCCACCTAGCTCCGCCTGGGAGCTTGGCTGCTTTTCTGGAGCGTCTAGGGCCTAGGCGAGGCGGTGGGGGGCCGCCTAGCGCCTAGGCGCCGCCTAGACCGCTTTTTAGAACACTGGCTCTATAGCATCAATAACTTCTCCATCCAATACTGGTTTTTTGTGGTATGTTGTACTAGCATTCCAAACATCAAACTCCCCACCTTGGCATAAATATCATAGAATTGTTTCCCTTCGTTTAGTGAACTAGATGACATTCCTATTTTCAGTTTCATATCCTCATTGACCTGAGGGGTCCATATCTGACATTCATCACATTCATCTTTGTCAAAGTTTGGAGATAAATCATTGTCACTGTTGATAATGAAACTCAATGGCAAAATCTATTTGATGACACGCAAAGATAACTTAATTAAATAAAAATATCATTTGACACATTTAATTAAATATTATAAACATACATCTAATAAACAATAAATTTTACATGTTGAATGGTTATAGATTACATATTTTCAGCAGGTATGGACTATAATATTGGGTATGTTTATAATATGCACATAGTTTTTGAAGTTTACAATATACACAAAAAATTCAATTTACCACATTTCACTGAATCAACCAAACTTAAAACCCGAATCTCATCAAAATAAAACAGAGAGCGTAGGGGAGGGGGGCTGTAGGCAGACCTCACAAACAGAGAGAGAGAGAGAGAGAGAGAGAGAGAGAGAGAGAGAGAGAGGAGGAGAAGGAGGAGGGACTCACCTCAAACGAGCGCTGGAACCCCCAAGAGAGACCCACGACCTAGAACACTCTCTTGGTTTTATTCAAGCAGAAAAAAACTCCAAAAAACCAAAAACATACCCAAAAAAACCAAATCATCTCAGTTGAAAACCCGAGTCGCAGCAAGGTGTGCGCCTGAGTCCAAGGCGCACCCAGGCCCAAGCCTTGCTATGCTCGCCTCACCAGGAGCCGCCTGAGGCGCTTATATCTGAATCGCCTTGAGGCGCGCGCCTTACTGCGCCTTGACAACACTGCTTATGTGCATAGGCATCCTCTAGGCACGGGTATATATGTATAGTTTATATTTGCAGGTATATATGTAATAAACAACAATATAGCACTTTATTAACATGAAATTGAGCATATTCTAGTCAAATGCATGCAACACAATAACACATACATAGTAGAAACAAGTAAACAACAAAAGGAACAAATATAATACTAACACTTGCTAACATAAAATTGAGCATATTCTAATCAAATGCATCCAACACAATGAACACATAGTATAAACAAGTATACAATAACAAAATGAACAAAGAAGATGGGGGCGAGTTGGGTTTTACTTAAAAAAAAAAACAAAAATCAATACCTAAAGCTAGGCGTGCGTCTAGCCTAGGTGCACCTAGGTCGCCGCTTAGTGCTTTTTGCCTAGGCGCACTGGGACCTAGCTGTCTTTGGGTGCCTAGGTGCGCGCCTTGACAACAATGGCAAGGGGGAAAGGGCGGAGCCACGCCCTCCTTTGGTGGTGTGCCTGACGGCTGAAGGAGAAGGGGGGAGGGGACCGGAGCCACGCCTTTCTTTGATGTATGCCGAAGGAGAAGGGGGACGGGGCCTTGCCCTCCCCTGGTGGTGTGCCCGTCGATCGAAGGAGAAGGGGGAGGGGGCTGGAGTCACACCCTCCCCCTCCTATGTGCCCGCCAACCAAAGGAAAAGGGGGAAGGGGGTTGGAGTCGCGTCTTCCCTTTGCCCGTGTGCCTGCTGACCAAAGGAAGAAGGGTGGAGGGGGCAGGAGCCACCCCCTTCCCCTACCGCTGCTGCCCTTGAAGAACAATGGGGGCAGGGAATTGTGGCTCCACCTCTCCCCTCTTGCTACTGCGCCTTTGAGTCAAGGAGAGAGGGCTAGGGTTCCCCCCGCCTCCATGCGGCTGTTGCTTACCTTCAAAAGAAGGAAACTATGTTTCTTTAAATAGCCCTCTCTCTCTCTCTCACACACACACACACATACCAAACCTTAGGGTTTGGGGGTTCCCCTCATCCGACGACTATGACACCTTAGCTATTTGATAGAAGATGGGGAGTCTGAAAGAATACAATCAGACCCTTGTGATTGAAGCCGGTTTACACAAGGGCCACATCGGGCATCGTGCTCGTTGCATCGGATTGGGGGGGGGGGGGGGGGGTTGTTCTGACACGCACGATGCCTTGGGCCTCGCATCCAAGGGCCTGGGTTTCTCCCACGGTTGATCAGAGCAACATGGGGCGAATATGATGTTCTAGGTCGTCACCAGGCAGGGTCCACTATGCCGTCATGTGTTATTCTCCGCTCTTGCCACGAGGACAGTGAGCAGGTGGCATTTTTGAAACCAACATTTTCTATTTTCCATTTAATACAACACTTGTAACTAAGGGCAATACAATTCTGATTTCATCTTACCAATGTGTACCAAGAACTCAAGCGTATGTTAACAAATCATATGGAATAAAACCCATCTTTTAAGAATAGAACATTTTTGTTTGATTCCCAAGTATAATTGAAAAAAATTAGATTTGGAAAAAAAATGTAAGATTCTTACAAAGTATTGAAAAACAAAATATTAGGTTCCAAAATGTCTCATAAACCCCCGTCAAGTTTCAAAAAACCCCATACATCCCAATAACAAAGGTCTCCCTTGAATAAAGGTTCAAAATTTCGATTTTGACCAATATTTCCTTACTACAAAATATGAAAATATTGTGTGAAAATATTTTGACAGTGTGAAAATTTTATCATTTTATAGAAATTATAGATATATCATTAAGATGATTGAATCTTTTACAGAGTGTCCCCTTTCATTCCTTTTATCCTTTTCTCTTAACTGACTTTTGTTTATGATTTATTAGGCAAGATTAGAAAGAGACATTTTATTTTAGGATGGTATCTTGTTTCTTGTTTTTCAAGTTATAAGTTGAAAATTGTAGTATATATATTTGGCTCAATCAATAGGGAAATGTTTGTATAGACACTCTATCTCTCTCTCTCTCTCTCCTATATTTTGTTTGTGGATTTGAGCCTTGTGATTTATAGACTATATGGATTGGGTCAAGTCATAGACAAGCCTTTTTATTTTGTAACTTACATTCGGTTTTGATATATTGATATATTTTGTTGAATGTTGATATAGTTAATGGCGTGACGTGAAGCCACTGAAATGTTAATCTAGTTTTGATGAAACATATCTTATCAAACATTCTTGTCCCATGACAAAAGTAGCTGCAGAATACAACCATAACCATCGTGCCTTGTCCCATCTATATAGGATTGGCCTTATTCTTATATATCATTCCTGATAAGATTTATTTCGGTAGTAACTGCTTGTGTTTGCATATATTTTCTAACAATTCCCATACATCTTATTCTAGGTCTTCCTCTCTTTCTTCAACCCTCTATAATAATCTGAGACCCTCTCCATGTTGGGTCCGCCTCTGCTCTCTTAGTGTACCTACCCATACCTACTTAATAGGTTCATTCTCTCATAATTGGTGCAACTCCTATGCTCCTATAGTATAGCCATTCCTCACTCTAGGTCTGGTGAATTTGTCGTGCATCCACTACATCTTTCTCATCTTTGCCACTGCCATCTTGTGTGGTTGGTCCTGCTTTATCTCACTAATCTGAATCATATGGCTTTGTGGGCCTTATTTTCGTATTTTAAAATTTACTCTTAAAACTTTGAGTCACGTCGAACGCATTGCACCCGCAAGCCCCTACACTTTATCCAGTCAACTCTAATTCTATTGAATATATTATCAACATTTCTCCATCCTTTTATATAATAGATGCAAGAAAATAGTTACATTGTGGTGTTTCTTGACCAAAAACAAAAAATTGTGAATGAGGTTGCATTGATCATGACTATTTCCATTAGAATTGCATTAATTTACTCCACTTTTGATATTAAACCATCTTCCAAAGCTTTCGTTTATAATCGTAATTTAGCATTCAACTCTATCCATGTCTCTCCAGTTAACACTATCATCTGCAAACAAGATACATCAATGATACTTCTTTAATATTAGTGGTAAGTTCATCGATGACAAGATTTAAAATAATGGTATTAATGTTGACCCTTGGTGTGGTTCCATCTTGAATTGAAACTTAGTAATATCACCATAATCATTTATCATTATGTAATTGCTCCCTCAAATCGGTGTTAAAAAACCCGGAACTCGGACTCGACTCGAAAGTCCACCGAGTCGAGTAACTCGAAGACTCGACTCAAAACTCGACTCGATAATTATATATATATATATATATATATATATATATATATATATATATGTATGTGTGTGTGTGTGTGTGTTCATTAAACTCAATATAGTAAATAGCCCAAGTCAGAACGAGTCGGCCCGAGTCACAGCCGATCCAAGTTTCGGTCCGAGTTGAGAAGGAAAGGGATTACTTGTAGGCATCCCTTTCCTTCTCAATGCCTACCTACTTACAACTTGTGGTACTTTATCATAAGCTTCCTTAAAGCTAATAAACTATATGAAGGTTCTTAAGGAGCCTGTTTGGATACGCGCCAGTTCTGAAATTCTAGGAGCCCAGAATCCCAAAAAAGGGCAGAATGCCTGTTTGGAAACAATCGGAGCCTAAAAGGTAGCTCTTTGGACAACCCAAAATGAGCTCTTTTTTCTGGATCTGTTGTGAGCTCTTTTTTCAGAGCCCAAAATTAAGGTTCTGAGCTCCGAAGCTCATTTTTGGGTTTCTGGGATTCTAGTGCCAAGAATCCCATAATTAGAATCCTATCCAAACATGGAATCTTCTCTCTAAATTTGTTCATCGATTCTCATAATTTAATTGACCCAAGGATGCTCTTACATCAAATCCCTTGTGCGGGAAGATTCTTGACTCCGTTCAGGAAAGCCTGGATGAATGAAAATCTTGAATTTGTCGATGGTGTAAGTCAACACCGTCGGTCCTCTCGTACTCCACTTTTGAAGGAATGATATAGAAATTTGTTTACCACACAACTCCGATAGAATTCTCCATCTTGATGCTTCATTAAAACTTTTTGGGGCTCATAATGCGCACGCGCACGTGTATGCGTGTGTGTGTGTGTCATAATACTTCTTCTGCAACCAATTGACATCCTCAATGTTTTGAAGATTTTGTTAATAAACCTAATTCCTCCTAAGATTTCCCAAAGTTCAATTGGTATTGCAACGATGTCTAATACCTTAACATTTTTGCACCCTTTACAAAATCGTAACCATTTTAATTAATTTGATAAAGCAATAGTAAACATGCCAGCTCCTTGATTTTGCCTCTTAATGGATCCTCCTCAAGTGGACTTGTCATTCAGTAATTTCTCGAAAAGCATTTCCATATCTTTTCTATATCACATCCTTAACCAGAATAGTATCGCCCCACTCTTGATGCACCTAATTTGATATATATATATATATATATATATATATATATATATATATATATATATATATATATATACTAGTGCATGCCTGTACCTGTCGGCACTGCAGCGGGCCGCCTTCGGCGGCAACACACCTGTCAGCAATGCAGCGGGCCGTCTTCGGCGGTAAAACACCCCCCGAGCATCACCACCCCCACCCTTACCGTCGTATGCGACGACAACACACTTGACCGTCTTCGGCATGCCCGTGCCGTTTAGCACGAAGCGGGAGCCTTCGGTGCGACAACACACTTGGCCGTCGGCACTGTAGCGGGCCGCCTTCGGCGACAATACACCTGTCAGGCCGTCTTCGGCGGCAAGACACCCCCCGATTGGCACGAATCGAGAGAGATTGGAAGAAGAGAGAGAATGAACGGCTGTATGACTGTTTCTTTTTGTCTAGTCAGTATTTGGTTCCATATTGTCCTAGTCAGCACAAAACCTCCTTCCCTTGTTATATAGACAGTACATATGGTGTAAGGGAGCTAATTGTTGTGCATATATATGAGGGAAGAAGTTATTATCGTGCATATATATATATATATATATATATATATATATATATATATATATATATATATATATATATAGAGAGAGAGAGAGAGAGAGAGAGAGAGAGAGAGTGAACGGCTGTGATGACTATTTCTTTTGTCTAGTCAGCATTTGGTTCCATATTGTCCTAGTCAGCACAAAACCTCCTTCCTTT
Source organism: Chamaelirium japonicum (assembly GCA_947650365.1). NCBI lineage: Eukaryota > Viridiplantae > Streptophyta > Magnoliopsida > Liliales > Melanthiaceae > Chamaelirium > Chamaelirium japonicum. The sequence continues at coordinate 86,771,417 of OX393549.1, forward strand.
GTTATATATATATATATATATATATATATATATATATATATATATATATATATATATATATATATATATATATATATATATAGGCATGCTAAGGTGTGGCGGTGCGTACGGCGTCGCACCGCAGCCGTCTGATGCACCGCTGCGGTGCGTACGATGCACGCAGCGGTGCATCAGACGACTGTGGTGGGACGCTGCACGCACCGCATGCCGCATTTTAGTATATATATATATATATATATATATATAGCATTTTAGTATATATATATATATAGAGAGAGAACCGATCTCATGCCATATTGTGCTGGATGCGATAATGCGATAATCATTTTCGGCCGTTCGATCGGTGTGAATCGGACGGCTCAAATAATTTCCGTTCGGTTAAAAGCTTTAACTGTTTCCGACCGTCCGTCGTGAATCGGACGGCACAAATACTTTCCGCCCTGGTTAAAAGCTTTAACCGTTCGATCGAATGATCGAACGGATGAGATCCGTGATATCTCATTTGAATAGGACAAAACGTAATCATACTTTTTTGTCCTATTCGAATGAGATCTCACTGTGCTTTCCGCCGGTTAAAAGCTTTAACGTTTCCGGCCTTCTGATCGGCATGAATCGGACGGCACAAAACCTTTCCGCCCCGGTTAAATGGTTTAAACGAGATCTCACGGATCTCGTTTTTTGTCCTATTCAAATGAGATCTCACGGATCTCATCCGTTCGATCATTCGATCGAACGATTAAAGCTTTTTAATCGGGACGACAAGGATTTGTGCCGTCCGATTCATACCGATCGGACGGCCGGGTACAGTTAAAATTTTTATCGGAGGGAAATGATTTGTGCCGTTCGATTCACACCGATCGGACGACCGGAAACGATTATTGCATTATCACGATATCACATCTTATTTGAATAGGACAAAAAAGTATGATTAGTTTTTGTCCTATTCGAATGAGATCTCACGGATCTCATCCGTTCGATCATTCGATCAAACGGTTAAAGCTTTTTTACCGGGGCGGAAAGGATTTGTGCCGTCCGATTCATGCCGATCGGACGATCGGAAACGGTTAAAGTTTTTATCGTAGGGAAAGGATTTGTGCCGTCCGATTCACACCGATCGGACGACCGGAAACGATTATCGCATTATCACGATATCGCATGAGATCAGTTCTGTATGAGGTCAGGGTTTTAAGGCTAGTCGGGAAGAGAGAGAGAGATCATGGGGGGAAAAGAGAGAGAAATTGGGGCTCTACAATTAAGGGGAGGGGGGACCACACGCATAGGTGGCAGCTCTAGGTAATTAACCATCGGTGGGAAAAACGCGTGAACAATAGAATTAATACCTATTGCGTCCTCAATTTTTTACATAAAAACCCTCAATTATTTTATAAAATATAATTTATTCACAATATGGTCCTTTGTTCATTTAATTATTATTCTTTTCAATCTCATCCCTCCATCTTAACTCTATCCAATCTCATCCGTCCTCCCTACCCAAATGAATCTCAATCATCCTTTACATCAGCATGCTCTTTTTTATCTTAGCCTTTCTTTATATAATCGGACGGTCTGAAATAACTATGGCATAGTGGCACGGTTGTAAATAAATCGAACGCGCTGTGATATATATATATATATATATATATATCAAATTTTCCTTTTCATATCCTAGCTAATTTGTAAATTTTTGTCTTACCTTCTTTAGAGCCTAGCTTATTGTATAAGTTATCTAAATCAAATTACCCAACTAACTAGACTTCTAGCATCATTATTAGATTTTTTTTATGCTTTTCCAAGCCTTATAGATAGAAACCTCTGTCCTTGGTTCCCTTTTGACCTTTTCCACCACCAGTTCCCTTTATTCACATGTCGTTTGTCTTTATATTCTCCGGGAACTTATCCACCAATACTCTTGAAACAATGTCATCTCATCCCACATCTTTACCTACTAGCCTATGTTGTGAGGTCAAATTTTCTCCAGTTATCACCTTGGAAGTTGGAACCTTTGCATGTCTACCTCTTTTTTCTCCTCGAGACAAAATATTCTATTGGAGACACATTTGATCCACCCCTCAATCATCTTATAACAGGTTTTGGTCATTGCTTAATTATACGCCATTGTGAACTCAGCTATTGAATCTCCGGCTGCATTCCTATCTCCAAATCATTGCCCCCTATCTACTCTACCTTAACCTTTCCTAGTCCACACATCTCTCTTTCGAATCCTTGCACTAGTACATCTCCTCCAGAAATTGCTTCTTTACTTTTCCATTGTGTTCTTCTTGTGGTGCATATTAGTAATATCATCACCTAAGATCAATTTTACAGTTAAGAGTCTATCCCTTAGCCATTTAACCTAAGCCTTCATATCCTTTCCTATATATTAACTTTATAGTCATCACCAATTTTATTGGATTTGGCTGTTTTTCATTTCTTTTCTTGTCCGCAAGCAATATTGACTCTCCTCATTGTTGTATCTACATATTCATTATCCTTTAGGATTGAAGTCTCAATTTCTCTAGTGGCAAATCTAATCTTCTTTTGTGGGGGACTAATTTCATTGTCTGCTCTCATTCCATTTAGCGTGTGAACTTTCAAGTCATAGGCTAATGTCAACTCAACCATTTTCATCCGGGTTTGGGACCAATGTTGGTGGTTCTAGCCAGCACTACATATCATATAAATCTGAATGCAAAGGTTTCAAAAAAATATCCAGGTATGTATATTGAGTCCAACACTTCAAGAAATTCTTAAATTTGATGGGGTAAGATCCTTCATGATACAACTGGAGTGTGCCTGTTCGGAAGCTAAAGATGGTCAGTGTTCAAGGTCCAACGAAAGCACCATGTTCACTACAGATTACGAGTACGGATGTATTAATTTGTCATGTGATTGAGTTAAATCGAGGCACCAAATCTGTCCTAGAAATGCTTTAGCTAGAGGATTCAGGTTGTTCGTGGACATAGTGGGACTTAAGCCTAATCGTCTGTATTAGACAATTAGTTGCATCATAAGTTATGCTGATTGCCGAGTGATCTAAAAAGATCATCTGATTCTCGATTTTTATTTCAACTATGTGATTGCTTCAGATAAAAAGACGGCATTCTCTTAAGGCGTGTTTGTATTCAAAGCAGTAAAGTGAAGTGCATTAGAGTGACATTAAGATAATAATCTTCTGAGAACTTTGGCATGCAGGTCAGAGGCTGTCCGGCGTTGCTGGGAGCCCGGCGTACGTTGCACCTGAAGTCCTGTCGGGTCATTACTCACAGAAGGTAGATGTCTGGGGCGCCGGTATCCTCCTGCATGCACTTCTGGTTGGTTCCCTTCCCTTTCAAGGCCACTCATTAGAAGCCGTCTTCGAAGCAATCAAAACGGTAGAGCTTGATTTTCAAGGTGAGATGTGGGAGTCGATATCGGGACTTGCACGGGATCTGATCGGCCGGATGCTTGCTCGGGATGTTTCCAGTCGAATGTCCGCGGACCAAGTCCTGAGTATGTTTGCACACCATCTGTTCGTCCACTTCCTTTCTTAAAGATGCATGGTCTTCTTGAGTGGAATGTGTTTCATTTCAGGGCACCCATGGATTTTGTTCTACACCGAGTGCGCGTCCAAGGTATTGCCTACTGGACTGAGAGCCAGAAGCAGTTGTTTGGCGTCCGGAATTGGGTCCGGGGGGATTGGGATGGTCGAGGGGTCTTCGACCTTGGAGAGTTCAAGCCATGAGTCGGATGAGCAGGATGACCCCGGCTTCGTCGATGCCCTCGCGGCTGCCATTTCACGTGTGAGGATATCCGAGCCGAAGCGCAGCAGGCTCTGCAGTCCTGCCCGTCCGATCCAGCAGGAGTGCTCTTCTAACATCAAGGCCAACCTCTGTACAGCATTCTGACTCTTCCGTGTATAGCAGCCGACTCCGTAACTGACGCACGATTCGACCGAGAAGATTGACCCCAGCAGGGAGCCTAAGCTGTTAAGCATCAGGGCTATGAGTTTTGAAACCTGAAATAAGGTGTTGGAAGCCTTTTTTTTTTTTTTCGTTTCAAGCCGGTTTTATTCTGGTAGCCGTCTCGACCGACTGAATGCTTACCTCGTTAATCCGTCTTTATTAACTCAGTAGCACTTTTGTAAATTATTTTTTGTAAATAGGGCTAGCTTTCGTTGCCTGTTTAATTAATGTGAATGATGATCTGCTTCTAATCCTATAATTACTGCCGTTGGATTAAACGTTGCATTCATTCTGACCGAGATTCTAGGCAAATTTTATGAATTCTGACTTGGTTTTAGAAGTTCAATTTTATTAGTTTTTATTAATTTTAAAAGTTTAAAATATACACAGTTAAGCTCCACCATCATTTCAGAGAAGTCTTGTGTGCTGCACTGCAGGTGGAGCCTGGTCACAGAACTGGCAGATCGAAGGGCCGAAATGAGAGGCGAGCCGCCCACGAGGGTCATGATCCTTCTCCCTTTCATTTTCTGGAGATCTTAGACCAGAAATAGACTGTTGGGTGAGGCTCTTGTTCATCGTTAGTAATATCGGACTCTCTGGCGGTAAGTATTACTGCAACCACATATGCGCATATGCACCATGTTGTTGTTTGTGGTCCAATATGCGCATTTGCTACCACACATGGGGAATGAATGCACACAAGTATATATGTGCAATGTGTAACCCGCACATGCGAAGAAAATCCATAGAATCAAATGTTGACAAATTTTTTACGAAATCATAAAAATGGTTTTTTTTTACAGGATCCGACATAGAAATTGGCCGAATTTTTATTAGTACAAAATTTTCGTCTGACGTAACGAAATGCTAGCCGAAATGACCGACATTAGATCGAAATTCGATATTCTATTTTTTTTAAAAAATAATTCATCTTTTTTAGTAAAACAAAACTCATATTTATAGAAATTATACTTTTTCTCAATTTTGAATTTTTTTCACAAGTGATAATATTTTACCGATATTTGAACCAGAATTGATCGACATTAGATCGAAATCCGATATTCTATTTTTTTTAAAAAAATAATTCATATTTTTTAGTAAAACTAAACTCATCTTTATCAGCGAGAAATTATACTTTTTCTCAACTTTGAATATTTTTCACAAGTGATAATATTTTACCGTTATTTGAACCGGAATTGATCAAAATTTGACGAATTTTCACCGAAATCTTTCTTTAAAAAATATAAAAATTTCATCGATATTTAACCGAAATCCGATAAATTTTTTTTTTGACTAACCGAAACCAACATAAAATCGACATTTAAAACCTTGGTTTCAAGAAACACATATGTGGCGGGACAAGTCATGTGCGGCCATATATGCTTCCGTCAAATTTTCACTCATTGGATTTCTTCAGCCGCATAGGGACTTGTGCTTATCAGTCCAAAATTTGACTGTTGAATTTTGCGGCTGCACGGAAGCAATATGCGGCTGCATAATTCCAATGGCTATTTTGCCTTTCAAACTTATAAATAGGCTTCCAATTCACTCATTTTTCATCCGAAATCCAATCTCACTTCTCATCTAACCACTTTCAAACCTCCCCGCCTCTTATTTTGTCGATGGCTATAATGAGTGAGGGATCCTCTGGAGGTAGTGGCGGCGACATTGATCCTCTGTAACCAATAATGACAAATGATCCAGATGTAAATATGGACACTACAAAAGTCCGATGCAAAAAACATTGCGATCTATGAACTTTGCAACTTCGAAGCCAAGGGCGGTATCGAAAGGCTCAAGCAACACTTGGCACATCCGCTGGGATCCAACACCAAGAAATTTCTTCTGGAGTACCTTTCAAATTTCTCCACAAGTATATCCTCGGACATTTCGTAGAAAATGGGAGGAACTCCAAGTATTAATTACATACCCATAGGTTTTATTTATGAGAAGGATCCTCCCTCTTCCTTGGAATTCTCATCAGACTTTTCCTATTGCTGCTAATTGCAAATAAGCACAGAAAAATTAAAAGGTACGCTAAAAGGACTTACCAAGGTGTATTAATGACTCCTAGCTTGCGTGCAAGATAAGGGGTGCTGGAAAGAGGAGAAAGTGCATCAAAAATAAAGTGGAACAACACCCACCTAAAGTTATCCACACAAAAAATGCTAGCAAGGAACCATGTCGGTCGAGGAGTAAATCCCATGGTCCCTCACCTACATATGTAGGGGTGGCAATCGGTTGGGTTCGGGTCGAACCCTACTACTATTAATATCCAGACCCATTCGGATATGACAGGGTCCATACCCATCCGGTTAGAAGAGGGTACATACCCAATCGGGTTTCGGGTTTTGATTCGGGTTTTGGTTTTGGGTATGAATAGAGTATAATTTTGTTTATTTTTTGTACCATATATTTAATTATTTGAGGAGAAAAATCATTTTCTTATTACAATGGTTTAGTAGAGTTTTAAAATTGGGTAGGGATATGGGTCGGGTTAGAATTTGGATATATGACCATGAGTTTGGAGTTGAACTGTATTATCTAGTATACACAACTTAGAGGGACAATTGGCTTTCGGGTTTCTGGTATGGGTATTGAGGTACCCATACTTATACCCAAAAGTTACTCGGATAGAGTTCCTATATACATATCCTACCCAAATCATGTTTCGGGTATAAAATATGTACCCATACCCAATATTTCAGGTCAGGTTTCGGTCGGATTTTCGGAGTCCATTGTCACCCCTATACATATGGGGTCCATGCAGGAGATTTCACTTTCCGTGAGATCAGTCTCCGAAAGCCTCCTAATGCCCATCAAATTCCTCCCAATCAGATATGAATTACTGTTTATTGCTGACCTATATCTAATAGGAGTGTGCATCGGTTCGAAACCAAACTATTTAGGCAAAACCCAAACCTATTGAGGATTTTCAATCCAATCCAAATCGAACTGAGATTAGAATCCAATCCAATTAAAGTTGGTTTGGATTAGATTGGATAGTCGGTTTGGCCTTTGACCCACATGCATGTTGGGCTTTTTTCTTCCTTCTATTAAAAGCTAGTTTTAACTTTAAAAAATAATAATTGTTGTCAAATATTATTAGGCCTAAATAAGATTTGTAAATTTTGAGTAGTCCTACATTATTGCAAAGGTTGTTGGTAGCAAGGGCATATGAGGACATATGCTATATTTAATAAAGTATTATATGTGTATATATATGTCTATTCGGTTCGGTTTAGGTCGGTTTTAGATTTACAAATCTGTCAACCGATCCAATCATGTCGGTTTTTAAAAAACCCAATCCAATCCGATCCATTGAGTGTGTTGAAACTGATTCAAATTGGTTGGTTTGGTTTGGCTTGATCGGTTTAGTCGGTTTGGTTGGGATATGCACCCCCCTAATATCTATACGAGCCCATTTATCTATTCTTAATGGACTCCTCTAAAGTCTTCTTTGCTTCCAAAACTTGACCCAAAAGTGCCCTGCACCCACGTACCAATTGTTGTGAAAGCTAGAAAATTCTAAAAAACAAAAAATTAAAAAACTACTCCTAATCCACTAAATTAGATATAGTGTTCAACTAATGATAAATTAGATAAACGGTTCAACTAATGACACCTAAAAATCTCCCGATTAGATAAAATAACTCAAAATTTGGCACTTTAAGTTCACGACAGTTATTATATTTGATTGACCATCACCCAGGGATGATCCTGCATCGCATAGCCTTATTACGATGCAAAGTTATACAATAGATATGACTCCACTCCCTAATAAGATTTGGGCTCACATTTCCAACATTTCTCCTCTAGTTATCAATGGAAGGCTCGCGCGAGTCATGAATCTTACTAGATATTCCCTTATTAACTCAAGGAAATGAAAAGAGATGTGTGTAACAACTAACAACCACCAAGCCTAATGCGAAAAGAAAAAAGATCCATGCGTAGTGATCAAATGTTCTTCGAGAGTGCGGATTGGCTAGCTGTGCGAGCTAAGGGTGCGGAGCACCCCTGGTCTGTTAGATCTGACCAACCGTGACATGTCTTAATGAGTATTTCGTATGTTATTACCCAAAAAAAAATAAAAGTGCTTCGAGAGAGATCGAAAGGATTGAAGAAGAGATTATGATAAATCTGAAAATAAACATTTAACTCCATGTGTTTTAAGATACACTTGCTTGAAACCAACCAAAACTCAATCCTGATTTGCTTTGGGCTCATTTGGCTGTATGAGGTTGGGAAGTACAGAAGCATTTTTGGGAGGCTAAACTATGTTCAGATCAAATTTTAAGAAATAAATGAGGTTCGGGTTTGGATCTTGAAAACCGAACCGGCCGGTTTGACTTCGGTTGGTTCGGCTGTTTCACCAAAAACTATTTAAAAAAAAATTCATTTCTAATTCGGTTGATTAGGGCCTAATCCAATCGGTTCATGCCCAATTCAACCGATCCGTGCTCGAACTACGCCCGATTATCCTAACCGGATCCGAGTCATGGCAAACTTGGGTATTGGTGGGGGTTTTTTTTGGTTTGGATCGGCCAAAATCTTAATTGGTTCGAATGAACCCTTAAACTATGGCTCACACGAGTTTAATGGTTAGCCCCTGAAAAGCGTACTTTGCTAAAATCTATAACACAGCTAGTCTTACAACCTCCCTTAACTAAGGGGGTGTTTGGCATGTGGAACAGCTGTTCCCCTTAATCCTGTTCCAGAAGGGGTTATTATCGTTAATTACTATTTTCAATGCAATTTGATGGCCCAGTTCTCCTGTTGGTACAGAAACAGCGGGAGTGAGATGTTTTAGCTCCTAACTCCTTCATTCCACCGGAACAATTACAAGCTATTAATTTCAAATCAGGAAATTCAGAATGGAAATAGGCTTCCGGAATAATGCCAAACACCCCCTAATGTACTATCAAACTAGGACTCTTATAACTCCTCAAAAAACAAAAAACTAGGACTCTTATAAATCCTTTCCTGCAAAAATATGACTCCTAAACTCACTTTTAAAATTGATCAGAAAAGAAAAGTCGAAAAAAAACCGAATCCAATCATACTTACTATCTAACTCATTAAGGAATTCTATTTTGAGTAGGTATCATCCTACACAAAATAGGAAAACCTTTAGGAACACTAAGATGTTGTTTGGTTGCTATGCAAATTAGGGCTGGCCAATTCGGACCCGACACGAAGTTAGCGGGTTTGGGTCGGATTAAACGGGTTCAGGTCGTAAACGGGTCGACACGACAGACCCATTAATAAACGGGTCGGGTCTGGGTTTAGGGTATGGACACGGTAGACCCGGGAAGACCCGCTTAAATTTCAACGGGTCGGGTCGGGTCTACCAGCAATCCGATACTGTAAAATATAGTATCAGCGGGTCTATCGGGTTACGTTGGATCGAGTCGGATCGGGTCAACTGAATAAACCCGTGTAGTAAACGGGTCTAACGGGCCTTATTGGGTCTACCCGTTTATAAACGGGTAGGGTACGGTTTTAAGATCTAGACACGATTAGTTAAACGGGTCGGGTCTACCAGCAATCCGATACTGTAAAATATAGTATCAGCGGGTCTATCGGGTTACGTCGGGTCGAGTCGGATCGGGTCAACTGAATAAACCCGTGTAGTAAACGGGTCTAACGGGCCTTATTGGGTCTACCCGTTTATAAATGGGTCGGGTACGGTTTTAAGATCTAGACACGATTAGTTAAACGGGTCGGGTACGGTTTTAAGATCTAGACACAATTAGTTAAACGGGTTGGGTCCGGGTCTAGGGGTTTTGGACACGACCCGAAACTAGACATGACACGACCCATTGCCACCCCTAGAAAATACTATGCTCTCAGTCATCCCAAGCCATGAAGAAATCCGGTCTACTATTTTCTCTATGCACAGCCTCAAATCCCTGGTCCCGACGGGCTATCAGCCATCCAAGGGTTCTTCTCCTCCAAGGTTATGCCTCCTGATATCAATAACACCTTCGTGGCTCTCATTCCCAAAAGAAAGATGACAGAGTCCTCGACTGATTTCAGACGTATCAGCCTTTGCAATGTGATCTATAAGACTTGCTCCAAAATTCTAACGAATCGTCTCAAAACAGTATTAGACATGCATTTCTCAGTCCCAAAATGCTTTCGGGAAAGGCATAAATATTGGGGACATCATCATTATTGCCCAGGAAATCGATGCTTGCTAGTATCAACCGAACTACAGGGAGGCGAGAATATTATGCACTCAAGCTGGACATGGCAAAGGCATATGATCAGATTGAATAGACATTTCTCCTGCAGGTACTGACAGCGCTGGGGTTCTCCCAAAATTTCAGAACCTTTGACTATGCATGTATCTCCGAAGTCACTTTTTCAATTTTAATTAATGGGTCCCCGGAAGGTCTCATCAAAGCCAAATGGGGCTTCAGACAAGGATGTCCGCTTTCTTCTTATCTTTTTTCTTGCTTAGCTTGGAGGACCCATCCAGATTGATCCGATTTCATGTATAACAAAAGGTTATTCATGGTACCCGAATCGGCAAATAGGGTGTAATTATATCTCACATATTCTATGCGGATAATATTTTTATTTTCGGTAGAGGAGTTGATAAGGATATTGTCTGTATTAACACTATCCTAGACCGATATTGTGGTTAGTTAGGTTAGCTAGTGAACCACACCAAATCCAGCATCACCTTTTCTATGAATGTTCATCGCGTGAGGTTGAATTTTATTGCTCATAACTTAGGGACGGCTATTATGAAACAAGATGGGTTTTATTTAGGATCCTCCCTATTGTACGGAAGATCCAAGATCAAACCTTTCTTTTTTCTAGAGGACAAGCTGTTGTAACGACCAAGATCCAATAGGCCAATAGCCAAGAGCCAAGACTCCTGAGGTGGGAATGCCAAGATGGATGAGGTGAGGTGAGGTGAGGTGAGGTGTACAAGGCCATAAGTTAGCCCCACATCGCCTGGAGAGAAGGAGATCCTGAGCTACTTATATAATTTCCCCTCCCAAACATAGAAGACGCGTTTTAAAGCCGTGCGCCGCTACGGAATTCGTAAGAACTCCGTAGTTAAGCGTGCTCGGGCGAGAGTAGTACCAGGATGGGTGACCCCCTGGTAAGTTCTCGTGCGGGCACGGGCAAAGCGGACAATATCTTGTGTATTTGGGGCGGATGTTACAAAATGGTATCAGAGCCGGTTCTCCTCGCTATGGGGGGGTCTAACCTTACACGAGGACGTGTAGCCCTAAGGGGGGTGGATTGTGACGACCAAGATCCAATAGGCCAATAGCCAAGAGCCAAGACTCCTGAGGCGGGAATGCCAAGATGGATGAGGTGAGGTGAGGTGAGGTGAGGTGTACAAGGCCATAAGTTAGCCCCACATCGCCTGGAGAGAAGGAGATCCTGAGCTACTTATATAATTTCCCCTCCCAAACATAGAAGACGCGTTTTAAAGCCGTGCGCCGCTACGGAATTCGTAAGAACTCCGTAGTTAAGCGTGCTCGGGCGAGAGTAGTACCAGGATGGGTGACCCCCTGGGAAGTTCTCGTGCGGGCACGGGCAAAGCGGACAATATCTTGTGTATTTGGGGCGGATGTTACAGCTGTAGTCTAAGCTTTTGGGGTGGAAAGCAAAAACTTTATCTCATGCTTGCAGAGCTATTCTTATCAAATCATTTTTCTCTTCCATCCCCACTTATTTCTTATCTTCCATGTTTGTCCCTAAAGTAGTGATAGATAAACTTAACAGCATTCAACGTGATTTTTGGTGGGATTTTGAATTAACATAATAGGAGACATCTATATTTAATGGGTTGGAATCAACTCTTCATACCAAAACTTGAAGGCAGGCTTGGATTCCGTGATATGTCACTCGTCAACCAAGCACTCATCATGAAGCTTACCTGTAAATTCTTCCAATATCTTGATAGATGGTAGGTTCAAGTTCTAGCCTAGAAATATGAACACCATCCGAAGTTCTGGCAAAATTCAACCGAAGGTAGGAAATTCCCACACCTAGCGTACGTAGTCTTCTCAAAGGTAGAGATCTCATCCGTCCATTAATTTGTTGGAATGTGGATGATGGAGCTTCGATCAAATTTTATGGCGATCAATGGATTCTGAGATTTTCAGTCCGGAAGGTACTTTGTGATGATCCAAACAAGGATGGTCTAAAGGTAAAGGAGTTTATTAACCCTAATTCTCGTTCCTGGAAGGTGGCCCAACTCGGGGCAATATGTTACATCAATTGGAAATCAATGCCATTCTTAATATCCATATAGCCTCAAACCCGAGTCCAGATACTTTGTTGTGAACTTACTCGGCGAATGGAAGATTCTCGGTAAAATCGGCATATTGGGCTCAGTTTGCAAACACCCAAGCGGCTTATGGGGATAATTTTGGAAGATTAAGTATTGTCTCCCGAAAACTGTCATGTTCACTTTGCGGGCGATGCGGGGTTGCATACCCACATCCTAGAGGATGGGTACCCATCTCCTCTATGTTTACAAGAAATGTTCCATTTGCCACATTGAGGAGGAATCGATCGAACATGTACTGTTCTATTGTCCCTTTGCTCGGGCAACGTGGTTTGGGTTGGCACTTCAAGTATGCATGGGAGGTATGGACCGCACTATCAATCAATGGATCAATTGGCTCCTCAAGACCGAGAAGAGCAGGGAGTCGACTTTCAGTTATGGTACGATCCTCTTGTGGAAGATCTAGAAGAGAGTTTAACCCACTCTACTCCATTATTCTCGCCTCTAATGCATTATTTAGCGATCTTTTTACAGCCCATAGCAGAGATCAGGAGGCCCACCCATCCCACTGGCTGCCTCTGAGTCCAGGATATCTAAAAGTCAATGTAGATGGAGCCATTTACAATTCGACAGCGACTACTGGAGTGGTCATCAGAGATGCTATTGGTTTTCACTTCTTCTCTGAGGGTGCTACTTTTGATGTCTGTGAGCCTTCAGAGATAGAAGCCCAAGCTATTCTTCAAGGGCTGAGAGCTCTTCTCAAACTTGATGCTTCCTCAGTCATTTTTTTTTTTTTTTTTGAGAATCTCTCTCGGTGAGATGAGGGGGGGTTCGGCCTAGACCCCTACCGGTTTATTAAAATAAAAAGAAAGTACAGAGAATGCCTAAGAGGCACCGACACTCGAGGTGTACCCACTTCCAACACGGGCTAACAAAATTGCCCTCCGCAACAAGCAAGAAAAACAAAAACAGAAAGTCCTAAGGCTTAGAAGCCCTCGATCTTTCCAAATCACGGAACTGTGCAAGTAGCCATCCCTCGTCGTTCCCCTTGATGGAGAGGCCGGCAGCCGAAGCTAAATCAAGGATGGTTCTGTCCTCCAGCCGGTTGAGGGGTAGGCTCAGATCCTCTCCATCAAGTTTAGACAATTGATCATGATGATCCTGCATAAGTGGGATCCTAGGTCGTGGTGGTCGGTGGTGCATGTCGGATTCAAGGGCTCGAGATCTGGCTCGAAGCGAAGCCCTGGCTTCAATCGAGTCTGACCCTCGATTAGCTAGTCTAGGACTGCGGCGAGCGAGTCCCCCCTCCTCTAAGCCTCCAACTTGTGAAACCCCCTCATCCGAGGGTGGGGCCACTGCAGGAATTGAAATCCCATGGGCCTCCATACCGTAGCTGACTCCCGAGTTGTCCTCGTTGACCTGCTGCTGCTCCTCGTCAACTATACTTTCCACTACTAGCTCCAAGGCCGCATCCACGGCCTCCGAAACCCCCAAATCCAAATGGCGCTCATGACTCTCTGCAACAGCAGCCACCTGATTACCATCCAAGGGCTCCATCATACCAGTCTTCAGATGGTCATCCTCTGTTTCCCTGCTAACCTCTTCAACCTGAACCGCATTAGCTGGTGTCCCTGCATCGCTGACGGCATTAACCACTCCGGTCACGCGGGGTGAGCCCGACTCAAGATGCCCCTCTTCTTGTTGCCCACTGTCGGCACCAGAATAACATGTTTCATCACCAACTGGCCCAATTGGATCCCTCAAGGCCTCCCCTCCTCGAGGCTCGGTGCCATGCTCCACGGGGAGATCGTCCCCTGCCTTCTTACCCTCAACTTCAGCAAGAGTCCCTACATCCACCCCGCGTTCGAGAGATCCCTCACGAGGGGAACTAGGCTCATTCTCAAGGACCGAGAACCGAGAGCCCGAGACTTGCAACCCTACCTTGTTGGTAGCCATCCTGTGCTTTGTCTTATGTCCACCACCTGCATCAATGGACGAGATCAAATTATCAACCTCTGCCTCCCGGATCACTGACGCTGCTCCACTAACAAGGGCCTTGGAACCTCCAACTCCTCGATTAGCACAATTAGCCCCCATATAGGAAGGAGCACTCCCTGTATGGGGCTTGCTGAAATTGCCAGAAGCAACTCCCACAGGCCTCCAACCCCTCACACCATCCTTAGCACCCATCTTCCGGCTTGGTCCCCGATAGGAACTAGGAGCAATCCTATTAATCGGATTTTTCTGTGCATTTCCACCACAAGCCGAGGTAGCGTGCCCAAAAATCCTGCACTTCGCACAACTAATCGGCTTCCACTCGTATAAAACTTTCTGCGTAAAGAGGACTTCCTCGTTTTCACCTCGGCCCGGTACAACATTGGGCAATTTGTCGCCAAATTTGACCTCGACACAACATCTAGCATAGTTCCGTCGAGCACCTTGGGCAGTCGGACGGTCTCTCATGAGGGGAACCCCAATCAAGCTTGTCAAACGGCTAATACCTTCCTTGGACCACCAATCAATCGGTAGATCCGGTAATCTAATCCATATAGGAATTTTATCGAGCGGATCGCGATCATATTTTATATCCTTGTGCCACCTCTTCAAGACCACAAGTCGGCCCTCAAAGTACCAAGGGCCCCCTTCTAGCACTCTAGTGCTATCACTAGCCACCAGAAATTTGAATAAAAAAAGGCTATTCTCCCTTGAAAATATTTCCAACCCGCCCACAGGTTTCCATAATTTATACATCACTTCTTGGAACTTCGGAAAGAAGGGCTTTCTCCCCACAACATAGCCCACCAGTGTATGCTCCCAACCCCTCAAATTAGCTTCAATCTCACTTGAAGGCAAGATAACATACTTAGCTCCATTGCGCACTTCTGGCTCGACGAAGTGTAGTCGAAGATCCTCCGCCTCCAAAGATGATCCTCCACAAATGGCACTCCACGATTGCCCTATGATAGGTATAGCCTTGTAAGCTTCTGCTGCACCTTGATCTTTCTCCAAGGAAGGCCCCAATCCTGGTTGAGAAATATCAGCAAACACTTGATGTGCGTCAGACTCACCTACATCAACAACTGAAGCATCTCTGCCTCGTCTGTTCCCCAATGCCATAGAATCACCCAAGGTTGATTTATGACAATGCGGAGAATAGATTAGGGGAGGAAAATCCCCAAAATTTTCTAGATCCACGGACGGATCTAATCTAGCACTCTTCGGATCCCCGTTAGCCCTTGGCCCCTTGCCTCGAGAGGTGCTGCCACCACCATCCAAGATCTTGTTCCCAACGCCAAGTTGACGACTAGAAGCCACGGCCCCCGAATCCCTCACGCCTCCAGAAGCTCCAACTTGCTCCACCGAGATATTCCCATGGGAGGAACCTCCCATGGGAGAGGATCCGGCCTTCAACCTCGGTCTCTGCTCCTGCTCGGTGATCTCTTCCTCAGTCATTATGGAAGGAGATAATCAAGTCCTCTTTTTTCTCCTGTTGGATGGGGACCTGTCTCCACCATGACGGATACATAATATTGTATTTGACTACAGTAATCTGTCCCGTGGTTTCAATGTGTGCAAGTTCTCTTATGTGCAAGGGAATCTCAATGGTCGTGTTGATGGTTTGGCGAAGTTCACAAGCCGAGAACAAGTTAACTGCTCTTACGAGTCCATTCGTAATTGTATCTCATCCCTCATTCAATCGGAGAAAAACAGAGGCACCATAAATAGAACCCCCGTAGTTCCTAAAAAAAAAAAAACAGAGACATACATGAAATTAATATCTACTGGCTCCTTGAATAGGACCCATGTTACCTTCTTGAGTTGCAACAACAAGAGTGATTGGAGCATAATTAGGCCTGAAATTGAGTCATATTGGATGGACTCCAGGTGTCCTCCAAGGCATCCCGGACCGTTGAATTTTATATTGTTGGTTTTAATTCGTTTTCGTTAGGGCTGTAAATGGGATGGGTTCGGCTCGAGCCATGCTAAGCCCGGGTCTGGCCCGAACATGCTAGTGTACGCACAAACTAGACACAGGCCCAAACTAAATAATTTGGGCTTGGCCCAATCCCGATTCAAACCCTTTTTTATGAAGCAAAACCCCAAACCCGGCCAAATTTAGTCCGAACGTTTAACATGGTATAAGTCTATATCTTTTGGGCGGTTAATGTGTGTTAGGTCCTTGCAGCAGATTCTCTGCTAGTTAAAGGACAAATAATATTTGGGTTTAGAAAAAAAATCCTTCCATAACAAATTTATTTTACGTATCTGTCTTATCTCTACATGCGACTGTATGAGAAAATCATTTAGAATTCAAATGTTTGACACAAATCACTCTAGCAATTTGCAAAGAGTAACAATTTATAAAGACTTTAATTTTTTGAAAATTATGGTAGCAAATTTATTTAGAAATCTTACTATATGAAGAATTTTTTTTTGCTACAGTGAAATCATTGTAGCAAATAATAACAATCTTTGCAAAGATTGTTACTCTTTACATTTTAAATTGTTACTCTTTGCTACAGTAAAATCACTGTGGCAAACTTCTAATTTTTTTTTATAAATCTTGCTTTAAAAACGGTGGTTTGGAAGACTTGTTGTAATAGTGTATTCCGGGAAGGGATTTGGTGCAAAGCTGATATCTTGCATGTCCTATTTTTCCATCGTCGGAGTCATAGTTGAGATTTGTCATTTCCGTCGGTCAGCATGTTCGGTAGTTCAGTGTTGTACATGTTCGGCATTGAACTGCTGAACCTTCTGAGCAATATTCGACAGTTAACTACTGAATATTCTCCAACATGTTTAGTAGTTCAACACTGAATGTGCTCGACACTGAACATACTAGGTGTCAGGAAGGAGAATGGGAGGCAACGACACGGCTCCTGCAATATAAAGAGAGAGAGGGGGGGGGGCTTGAATTGAAGATGGGTGTCAGAGGCGTCGATGTCGGAGTTGGTGCCAAAGGCGCTGACATCGACAGTAGGTGGCAAAAGTTTTGGACGTCGAACGTCAGGGGTATGCAGTGACGGATGTGGCGGCATGGAAGTGATGTGGTATGGAGGTTCAGATGGGAGGGGAGAGAAGGATGGGGTGTGCTGAGAAGGAAGAACGGGGTATGTGGTAGTAGGGATATTCTTACCATAAAAAAATAAAGAGTGGTTTGCCATTGAAAACATGATATAATCATCAATTTTCAATTGTGAATAAATGTTTCCTTTTTATGTTTTGGAGGACGTTCGCACTTTTTATGTGACTACTTGAGTGCCTCCCCAAAAGGTCCCTATTGAGGAGGGGAGTAATCCGTTATATAAACACATGGATCCCCACTTCCATTACCGATAAAGGACTAACCTGTGTGAAGCATGATCATCTCAACACCTCTCCTCACGGGGGAACATGCATGGCAAGGGTATAATTGGGCAGAGCTCTCGGAGCGGATCCCATCTCTGATACCATGGACGATCCAAGTTTCTCCCCTAAAGATAGCGATTGAAGAGGAGAGTAATCGGTTATATAAATATACGAAGATAAGGATCTCCACTTCCATTAATGATGTGGGACTAAACCGTGTGAGTAGTGAAGGCCATGGTGAGGCATTGAAGCTCGTCTAGCTTCCTCATTCGAGCGCACGTGATGGGCAATCAGCGTAGCCCGTACCGATCGTGGTCCTGTCCATCAGTGTACATGCAGCGTCCGCCACTCTCACACGTGCTGTGCGATACGTGCCGCTGTGCCAGCCATTGATGTGTCGAGTTCTGAGGTGACCACGACGGAGTTGGATGGCGGGGCCCAACGCATGCTTCAGCATTATTCTTCTCGAACAATCCTTGGCTCCGAGTGCAGGTGCTACAACAGCTGATGTGGCAATAAAAAATCCGTAGGGTCCACTACTCCATATATATAGCCCATCATGTGGAACCCATATTACCACTTTAAACTCAAGATTTTTTTTGGGAAATATTATTCATACCCCATAAA
Organism: Chamaelirium japonicum; assembly: GCA_947650365.1. NCBI lineage: Eukaryota > Viridiplantae > Streptophyta > Magnoliopsida > Liliales > Melanthiaceae > Chamaelirium > Chamaelirium japonicum. The sequence continues at coordinate 86,789,594 of OX393549.1, forward strand.
TCTGTAATTAGCCCCCATTTCCAAGAAACTTGAATACACCCCAGTTTTTTTTTTCATACCCCATTCCTATCCCAAAAATATCCTTCCCCCTTACACCCCACCTTCAATACACCCCAGTTAAATGGCCTGCCCCAACTTAATTATACCTCAATCAAACACATACCCCCTTAAATATACCCCAATTATATGCACTCTTGAATACACCCCACTCTTAAATAAACCCCATGCAGTTGGCTGATACTTGAAGGCACAAGTAGAGCTGCAACTTGGGCAGGCCAACCTGAACCCAACCCGAGTCCAACCCGAACCCAACCTGAATTTGGGCGGGCTAATCCGAGCCCAACCCGAATCATTTCTCCTTGACCCGACAGGACCCGACACGAAGTTAGCGGGTCTGGGTCAAGGCTAAACGGGTTCGGGTCGTAAACGGGTCGACACGATAGACCCGTTTATTAAACGGGTCGGGTCCGGGTTTAGGGTCTGGACACGGTAGACCCAGGAAGACCCGTTTAGTATTCAATAGGTCATGTCGGGTCGGGTCGGGTCTACCAGCAATCCGATACTATAATATATAAAACCAGTGGGTCTTTCGGGTCAGGTTGGGTCAAGTCGGATTGGGTCGGATCGGGTCAACTGAATAGATCCGGGTGGTATACGGGTCTTATCGGGTCTTATCGTGTCTACCTGTTTATTAGCGAGTCGGGTACGGGTTTAGGATCTAGACACGATTAGTTAAACGGGTCGGGTCCGGGTCTAGGGGTTTTGGACACGACACGAAACTAGACACGACACGAACCCGACACGACACGACTCATTGCCACCCCTAGCTGCAACTTGGGCGGGCCAACCCGAACCCAACCCGACTTTGGGCGGGTTAACCCGAACCCACCCCGCACAACCCGACGGGTTGGGCGTGGGCTAAGTTTAAACGAACATTGGGTTGGGTTGGGGTACAAAAGACGCTGAGCAGGGGCTTTGGGGTTTGGGGTATAAAAAGAAGGGCATTGTTGGTATTAAAGGATTGTTGAGTAAGTTATTGAGAAACGCCAGGGATACGGGGGCTAATTACAGATTTTTGGGGTATGAATAAAATTTCCCTTTTTTTTTTTGTTTTGGGGTTAATGTGTGACGGTCATGATCATCCTGTGATCAAAGATCCTCTAATTTTTTTTTTAACCTAAGGTCTCTGTATTTTATTATAAATCCAAAACTATCCTTTTTTCTCTCGATCTCAACACGATCACCACCAATGAGGAGGGAGGACTCCGGTTGGTACATCGCACCCCACCTTGACATGCGCCGATGAAGAGGGAGGAGGTGGGGCTCCAGCTAGTGCATCGCACCCCACCCTGACAGCAGCAACCGCATACCAGTGCATCGCACCCGAGCCTGACGGCAGCAACTGTCGATGAGGGAGGAGGTTAGGTCCGACGGAGGCTGACAGATCTGGCTGGGTTCGTTGTTCACGGGTTCAGTGGAATTGCAAAGAAAATTTAAAACACAATTAAAGATATTTTCATCAACAGGTTTTCAGAGTCCTGTAGCTTAATCGGTTTCTTTGTCAGGGATGGCTCACTAAGTCCCCCCCCTTTTTTTTTTTTTTGGGGAGGGTGTGTGTGTGTGTGTGTGTGTGTGTGTGTGTGTGTGTGTGTGTGTGTGTGTGTGTGTGTGTGTGTGTGTGTGTGTGTGTGTGTGTGTGTGTGTGTGCGCGCGCGCGCGTAAGGCCCCTTTAACCAACCCAACATTATGATAAACCCAATGAAACTTTCATTTGAGCTTTAGCCCCTCTAACCTACGTACCCAACATTAGGAAATACCCTTTCCTTTTATTTTAATCCCGAGACCATCCTCACCTTCTTTCCTCCTCGATCAGCCATGGTAGAGGGTCGACTGCGACTGGCGGAGGCAATCACGAGTAGCGATGACAGAGACTGCGGGCGTGAGCTGCAGAGGCAAAGACGATAGCGACGGTGATCGAGGGGGTTCGGGTGGGGGTCCATGCGGGTTCGGGTTAGGTTTAGGATTGGGATTTATAAATCTAGGATTCATCCCATGTCCTGTAGATCTTAGGATAGGAAGATTCGGTTAGGTCCAGCGGCCGGGGGAGGGAGGGCGCCGGAGGGAGGGGGGGGGTTCGGTTAGATTCGGCGGCGGCAGGGGATGAGTGGCTGTAAACATAAATTTGAAAATGAAGAGTGTATGCGCGAAAAAAAGATTCAGGTTGTCTTTATTCCGAACACACGGAGATTACAAAGTCTGGGACCCGGGGACTCAGGGGCGGTGAGCCGGGTGCAGCGAAGATTTGATCAGAAGATTATGGGAGAGATCCTCTAGGGGGTCCCTTTGATCCGCGTCTCCACGTTACTTCTTGCGAGAGCTCTAGAGGGGTTGCCCAGGACATAGATCTTTACAGGGTGAGGGTTTCTTGAGAGACTAAGGAGTATTCACCGTTGCTTTTGTCCCTTTCGTGCTTCACGCTTTCTCAGCTAGGGGGCTTTTGGCTTCGTTCATCGGTCTTCGTATCTCTCTTGCTCTTGCTAGATCTCGACGTTCTTGATCGTCGGTTCACGACGTCGATTGTGCTTTTGGCGTCGGCTTTGGCTTTGCTTTGGCATGGCTCTGGCTTTTGTTTGCTTTGGCGCTTGCGCTTGAACGTAGACAGATAGAGGCTTGCGATCGATGCTTTAGTTCTTCCGAGCTTCGCGTCGTATCGGTTAGAACGTGTGGTGCTTTGCTCGTGACCATCGTAGTTGCTTGGTTTTTGTATGTGCGTTGCTTTGGCGCGGGTTTTATCGGTGCTTTTGCTTTTGCTTCTCACGTTAGCTTTTGATTTGGCGTTGACTTGATCTTCTTCTCAAACGGCGATGGTGACGTCTTCAACGCTTCTTTATTCTTCCAGCTTCCTCGACGGTTGTGGTGTCGGCTTGACCTCTTCTCTTTTTTGGGCTTCTTTAGCGCGATCGGAGTTTGAAGGCTTCATTTTGAAAACGACGGGTGTAGCGCCGCTTCGGATGTACTTCTCCAAGCTTTTTTCTTCGTGAATGGAGCAGACGTTGTTGAAGACGATGGGGTGATGCTACTTCAATCTTCTTCTCTGGGCTTTTGAGCTTGATTGGAGTCGAATGCTTTGTTTTGAAGACGACGGGTGTAGCGCCGCTTCGATCTTCTTCGTTGGGCTTTTGAGCTTGATCGGAGTCGAAGGCTTGATGAAGATGACGGGGTGATGCACTTCGATCTTCTTCTTCGGGCTTTTGAGCTTGATCGGAGTCGAAGACTTGATGAAGACGGCGGGGTGATGATGCTTCTAGGGATGGCAACGGTGCGGTTTCGGTGCAGTTTTGGGCAAAACCAAAACCGCACCGCAACACCGAAACCGCACCGCACCGCGACGGTGTACCATATGTAAAACCAAAACCGCACCATACGGTGCGGTGCACCGCGGTTTTATATTATAATGGTCTAAACGGTGCGGTTTTTTGCGGTTTTGGGTAAAACCGAAACCGCACGCAACACCGAAACCGCACCGCACCGTGACGGTTTTATATTTTGGCAAACCAAAACCGCACCATGCGGTGAGGTTTTCCGCGGTTTGCGGTTTTAAACCGCACCGTTGCCATCCCTAGATGCTTCGATCTTCTTCTCTGGGCTTTTGGGCTCGATCGGAGTCGAAGGTTTGATGAAAACAGGGTGATGCTGTTGGAATTAGGTTCCGCTAATCAGAGTCGCAGCGGAAGCAAAAGAAAGATCCGAAGATCATACGGTGTATATTTCATTACAATTCGTGACATAAAACAATCTACATGCAAATCTACGATCTTAGCATATGTGCGGACACCTTAGAGGCATATTACGATCTACGGAAGACATGAATGCATCTACTTAGGTGTTTAGATTCATCATACCTTTTGGATCTATGATCCGAAGATTACGGAATGATGAAGAACTACACTTGAATCGCAAGGGAAACTGTCGGATAGCACCTTGTCCTTTGCGAATTGAGGAATCCTCGAAATCCCGTCTCTGAGTGCAAGGATTTCGAGCCGACGGAAGAATCCATTGCGAAGACGACGGCGAGCCGCGTGATTTTCTCCTCCTTTTTCTCCTTTCTTCCTTCCTCTTTCTTCTCCCTTCTTCTTCCTCTCTTTTCCTTGGCCGAAACCACAAGGAGGAGCACAAAGGGGAGGTTCGGTTTTTCCAAAGAGAGAAGGGACCCTTGGGCCGGCCCTCCCCCTCCTATTTTCTTTATAGGGCCGGTCTCCCATGGCTCCAAGGAGTCTAGGGCCGGCCCCTAGGTGGATAGGGATGTGGGGGGATCGGATTTAGGTCTTCTGGGTGTCTATCGTGAAGTTCGGACAAAAACACCCTTCACGAAAAGCGAAAAACTGAAAGTGAGACTGAGTGAGGTGCGCTACTCGGAATCGAGTTCCGTCAGCGCCTGTGAGCTCCTGGAATTATTCCGCTCAATCTAAGATCCATATTCAATATGTTCTGAGCCATATTTCAGTATTTACAAAAATACCCCTATGGCCCGTAACACATGTGAATTAGGTTCTTTGGCTCCGGGCTTGCGCTCCATCGCGCTACTTCGCATCCAACGTATCCAACTAGGTCAGGGAACAATTCCTATATGCAACGACAGGGTGGAACCTTCAGGGTTCGGGATCTCTAGCTGCAACCGGATCCCTGATTAACTGTTTCGGTGACACACCGAAAGTTCCGTTAATCAGCCCTAATCCGATTAACCCGTGTAGCCACCCAGAGTGCGACGCGAGTTGAACTCTAGTGATCCTAAACTTATGTTACTCCATCGTAACCCTGTTCTCTACTATACTCCGATAATCCTTAGTCCCTCCTATTACTGGTGCCATGATACGACTCGGGCGGTGGGGAGCACCGTCAGATCCGATCGATCATTTGACTAGGGTTTGATGACTTGTCATCTATAACACCACACACCTTCCGGTGCTATGCCTAGCATCCGAAACATCGTCAGTCATACTGACAACCACCAGGCCTGGGTTAACTGTGTGGACAGATTGACTCATCAAACCGCACCCATCCAACACTGGACGTCGGATAACCTGTAGGGATTACATGTCACTCAAGCGCCAGCCGGGTAACCCAACGTACCGTGGTATTGGACTATGGAAGGCTCGCACATGTTGGCACATCAAAGCACCACACAACTGGTTGGCCTAGTAAACATGGTCCCTCAGGGTTAAGGACAGATTATCTATAATAGTAAGACGGTTTATGCACCAGTCTCTGAATCACTGAACTGTGCACCGTCTTGGTTCCTGTTCAACATAATCATCGTGCTTGGTCAGGTGAATGGGAATCCCACGTTCTCGTGGTGGAGACTTCACCACATCCTCTACTTGCCAACAGCTTGTTCTCGGTGAAGCGACCGGCATCACCTAAGCTGTGAAATAATTCTAGGTCTATACAGAACTGGTCCACTGGGTCTCCCAAGCATGGATCCTCCATGCGCCTCAGTGGCCTACTGTGTTGCCTAGGGTCCTTTTATTATATGAGTATTATCATATATCAGAGTAGTATTCTAATTAAAGCAATAACCAAAGTCATCTTTATTAATGTTAATATAGAAAATCCACGCTAAGGACACACGAGCTACAACAATCTTCCACTTGGCCTAGCGGGGAACAACAGTCTTAACTCCCATGGCATTCACGTGCTTCTCAAAAGCCTTGGTCGGTAACGCCTTTGTGAAAGGGTCCGCCATGTTATCTGCAGACGCCACCTGAGTCACTGCAACCTCCCTCGCTTCTGCAAGTCCCGGATAATGTAGTATTTCCGCTCGATATGCTTGCTCTTCTGGTGATATCTTGGCTCCTTGGATTATGCTACCGCTCCACTATTGTCACAGTAAAGGACAATAGGATCTTGAGCTCCCGGTACGCATCCTAAGTCCATAAGGAACTTTTTGAGCCACACCGCCTCCTTAGCTGCTTCGCACGCCACAACGTACTCAGCCTCTGTCATTGAATCCGTGATGCATCCCTGCTTCACGCTCCTCCAACTGACAGCTCCTCCTTCTAATGAAAATACAAACCCGACGTCGATCTCCTGGATTCCGGATCTGACGCAAAGTCAGAATTCATATATCCAATCGGCATCAGTTCCTGTGAAGAGTAAACTAACTCATAATCTCTCGTCCTACGGAGATACTTGAGTATACTTTTCACAGCAGTCCAGTGCCCTGGACCCGGATTTGACTGATACCTGCCCATCATGCCTACTGCATAGCATATATCTGGTCTCGTGCACTGTAACACCTTTGGTGTTAGATTTGAGAATAATAGAAATCCTCCATGGCTAGTTTCATCTTTTTGCAGCCAGACTTTTTCTTTGGGCTTTTTCCCAATAAATGGAACGTAAACCTATGAGATGTTTTACGTTCACTTTCTCCGTAACTTTGAGCGTGTCACGATGGTACGTTCCGTGCAACGATCAGGTGTATGCGCAGCCAGTTTCCGCAGCCCGGCAGATAAACCCTAGAAAAGCGATAATTGGTCGATAGTTGTAACTGTTTTATTTCTTGCAAGAGATTGGGTGATCGGATCATAACAAAACAAGATACGTTAGATGAGTCTCTGAGAGAGTCTTCCAATGAGCCTAAGTTAGGGTCGATCCGACACCCGGGTGAATAGTTATTGCTATTTTGATTTTTGGAGTCTTTCCTTTTTTTCGGGAGATCCAGAAATCAGAAAATTATGTACCAGGCGCTAACGCGTTCGCGTTGACGAGACCTTTCCAACGAATCCTCTCGAGCCCTATTCTGACTTCCGGTTTGATAGTTACGACTGATTATTCTTTTCAGCTCGGTTGATGGACGAATCGCACCCGGATTCCAACCGAGCCCGGTTCAGGGCTCGGGACCGAGCCCGACCATCCCTAGAGCCTACCTCCCAGTCTCCTAGCATAATTTAGGCTCTCTTGACCTCCCTCCCCGGTTATTTAAAATCCAAAATTCGGATGGGAATAATCGGACAGGATTGGGATGATGTATCGATCCCTATCTTTCTTTCCTTATCCCTTCGCCTTAACCGACCCTATCCCCAACCCCTATCACAACAGCCCCCCCCCCCTTTATATATGAACCGAGAGAGAGGGAGAGAAATAGAGAGAGAACGGGAGAGAACCAAATAGAGAGAGAACGGGAGGAGAGAGAGAGAGAGAGAACGGGAGAAATAGAGAGAGAGAGAACGAGAGGAAGAGAGAGAGAACGCGAGACAGAGATGGGGAAGGAGAAGAGATGGAGGGAGAAGATCGGCGCATCCCGACCCGCCCTCGCCGGAGCACCGGCGAGCACGCCGAGACCCCCAGGTCAGCCCCCTCTCATCTTCTCATCCCCTCCGCGACCCAACCCCGCGACCCCGGCCCTTCCTCCTCCCTTGCCGCGGCCCACACGGGCAGTGACTGTCGCCGCTCCGAGCCCCTCCCCGGCGACCACCGACCTCCGACCAACCCCATGCGAGCCCCCTCCGGCCGAGCTCGATCTCGGGCACCGACGGCCGCTCCGGCCGCCTCCCACCGCGCCCCCTCCGTGGGGGTGGTGCGGGAGAGGCCGGCCAAGCGCTCGCCGGCGCTCCAGGACGCCCCTCCCGCCGGCCGCCGACACGCAGGAAACCCCCCCCGGCTGGTTTCGGTCTCGTGGGGAAGAAGGAGATGGGGGGGGCAAAACAGTAATTCCAGGTTATTACTTAACCCCTGAACCCGACCCGTTTAACCCTGAACCCGACCTAACCCTTGCAGACCCGACCCAACCTCGCAGACCGCCCCAACCCATATGGTGATCCGGTCTGGTTCACCTGAACCAGACCCATGAACCAGTCGATCTTGGTTCGACTGTCATTTCTCCGTCTGAACTCGGAATTGGACGAAACCAGCGCCATTTCGACCGGCTCAGAAAATACTACCTGTTGGCCATAGTTTATCATAATAATTATACTGTTTAATACCCTGTTTTATCCTTAGACCCGATATTATCGCGGTACCGTGGTTTGACCGTCGTTTCATCGTCCGAACTCGGATTCGGACGAAACTAGCGGCATTGTGCTCAGAACATTGAGCCCTACCTTTTAAACCTGGAAGATAACCCTAGAACCTCTTCTACCCTAGTGAACCAATCATGCGATCGGTTTCACCGGTTCTACGTGGTTTGACCCGAAACCATCCGACCGAAGTCGGATTCCAGCGAAACTGGAACCATCGGAAAGGGTTCTTCGAGCTCGATTCGATGAGTAGGTTTAGCTTCTGTTTACTTGATTGGCCTAGTATTGGTTAGGTTCGAGTTCTTCAGTCGCACGGATTTGCGTGCTGTCGACTCAATGTTGGTCCCCTATCGAGGGTGTCCGACTATCCTTGGCATGGAACCCTCATCGTAGATTCTTTTGTTTTAATCGATAGAGTTGTGATGCGGAGCTGTGGTTATTATCAGACCTTGATCGTGGTGATCCAACGGAGACGGATCAGAAGCAGCTAGCAGGAGTCATGTGTAATCGACAGCCAGGTGACATCTACTACCCTTGCGTGGTCTTTAATAGTGGGAAATGAGAATGACTAAGGGTAGGTGTCCATGACACTGCATGCGGGCCCCGCCGGGCATCGTCGCATATGGTCAAATGGACCCCGCCTTGCATGCGGAGTCGCGAGTCCGGCGACGCATGCTTAAAATATTAATATAATAATAATAATAATGATTGCTCTTGATTGTATGGACACCGTAATTAGGATTCCCTTAAATTAAACAATAAATTGAATAACTAATAATTATCAGGGCCTACCCTCCTGAGAGGAGTATGGCAACCCTAGCACACGGGTCACTGGGATGAGTGTTTTACTTTATTGATTTATTATGTCGCATGGGTTGCGAGAGCAGTACGGGACCAGGGGTAAATTGTTGGAAATTGATAAGCATTAAAAAGACTTTTTGTAGCTTCATTGTATATATTGAAAGATGTTATATGAGAATCTACCTGGTTAGAAGGTAGGGACCCCGTGCGTGCAAGGGCCATGAACCACCCTGCGCGTACAGCCGAAGTTAAGTAGGTTAGGGGTCACGAAAAAGGGTTGTGGTAAAGCCAATAGGAGGTGCCCTCGAGTAGGGATTGGCTTAACAACCCTGTCCCGGGGAGTTGAAGTCCCCATAGTAAAGCAAGTTGGGCGGTAGAGCTCCACCGTGAAAGACGGGAAACCCCTTATGATCATCTGGGTGATTTGTGCATGATGTTGGTGGATGCACGGCGAGAGAGTTGGCCCTCTATATCGAAATAAAAGGCCCTATAGTAATGCCCGACCGGGGGCAGGATGAACAAAATATCCGGGTGTCATATTTTGATAGTGTGTGTTTTATCTATATATGAATTTAGAATTGAGTGACTGTTTACATGATGACTTCGTGACTTTATCTGAACGTCTTATTTAGTTTGTTCTTTAATGCTGTAGAACATTGAATGGACTTCATGTTAGATAACCTAGTGACAGTAGGAATTGCATGTGAATATAGACAACTGATAGGTTTAGGTATCATTCGACAAACATTGATCATACTAGAACTGCTATATTATATCTTAATTTATTACAATTGGTCGTCTCATATTATTATAGACTATTAGGATGTCACTAGCCATTAATTTGGCTAATCTCCCAATTTCCTATTGGGGGCTACTCTTTCCCACGAGTAGGCTCAGTTGCAGGTCCGGAGGCTCAGGAGTAGCAGTAGGATTCCAGAGGCGGAGTTAGAGTTGCAGTGTTACCTTTCTGCTTAGTACGTTAATCTTGTAGTCTTTTCTCTTCAGACATGGTAATTGTATTGGAATAAGAGTTTTCATTAGTTAGTTAGTATTCTATGGTTGTAGTTACAATGGTTCCAGCTGAATTCTTTTGGGTAGGCCTCTCCTCAAGGCCCCAAGTCTAGGATAGATCATGATGAAAATATAAGTGCATATAAATGACTAAATTTATTAACCCTATAGATAGGAACTCTAGACTGGTGCACCTGAGTGTTAGGGCATGGATGAGACCACTTGGCTAGCCGTAGGAGGCTTGAGCCTCGTGCTCCCTCAGATAGACTCCTGTCAGTATGTAGTGGCACTGACAGGTCACTCATATTGAGAGGATATGACTTTTGAAGGTTGAGCTTGACTAGATAATATCTTCTCTCTGTTGATAATTTCTCTTTCTTTGCTTTTTAATAAAAATGGTTTTTTTGAAAAATCAAATTTAAAAGATTCCCCTCTTGTTTCTCCCTCCTTCTTGTTTTTCATATTAGAGAGCGTAGAAGCCCTGTGAGAACCCAAATTGGTGTAATTAATTGACCTGACCCAAAATCCCATCTTTTTCTCACCTCACACCCTAGGGATCGGTCTTCAGATTTCTGGGGCGTGACATGCACTGCATGGCATACATCAGACTCCCTACAACCGAAGCATAAGGTATCTTCTACAACTCTGCCCTCTCCTCAGGAGTCTTAGGACCCTGATCCTTGGACAATTTCATTCCATGTCTTAATGGAACCAGTCCCTTCTTTGAGTTGTGCATACTGAATCTGACCAAGATAGTATCTATGTAGGCTGACTGTGACAGCGAGATAATCTTGTTCTGGCGATCTCGAGTTACCTTGATCCCCATAACATAACTCGCTTCACCCAGGTCTTTCATGTCAAATTAAGAGGATAACCACACCTTCACTGTAGACAACGTTCCAACATCGTTTCTGATGAGCAGGATATCGTCCACGTAAAGCACTAGAAAAACTACTGCAGTGTTATCGCTCCTTTTATAAACACATGGTTCATCCACGTTCTGTTCAAATCCATAAGACTGGATAGCCTGATCAAAACGCATGTTCCAACTTCTGGATGCTTGCTTCAGTCCATAAATGGACCTTTGCAACTTGCACACCAGACCTTCCTGACCTTTTGCGACAAAGCCTGGAGGCTGAGACATGTAGATATCTTTTTCCAAATCCCCGTTGAGGAATGCAGTCTTGACGTCCATTTGCTAGATCTCCCAATCATAATGGGCTGCAATGGACAAGAGGATCCGGATAGACTTAAGCATAGCCACTGGCGAAAAGGTTTCGTCATAGTCGATCCCTTCTCGTTGGGTATAACCCTTAGCGACTAGTCTAGCTTTGTAAGTCTCAACGGTACCATCCGGGCCTCTTTTCCTTTTGTACACCCACTTACACCCAACATGTTTAATGTTGTGAGATGGTGTTACAAGTATCTAGACCAAATTTTGGGACATCGATGTCAGTTTTGCTTCCATGGCTTCCTACCATGCTGCATGGTCAGTGGATACCATCGCTTCGTCATAGTTTAGAGGATCATTCTCCTGAAACTCTGGATCAACCATAAAGGCTTCTCCAATGTATCTATCAGGAGCACTTGTGGTCCTCCCACTGCGACGAACCTGCGGTGGTTCCATAGGAGTCGATTCTACAGTACTGTTAATCTTAGTGGTATCGGCTCCCACTACGTTTTCTGTCTGCGTACTCCCATCAGTACTAAGCAATTCTTCAAGAACTACTTTACTGGTGGGCTTATGGTCTATTAAATAATCCTGCTCCAGGAATATGGCGTTCGTCGAGACGACAACCTTTCTATCCTTAGGATCATAAAATAAACCACCCTTTATCCCTTTTGGATACCCAACGAACAGACATACCTTTGTTTTTGACTCCATCTTATCTCGCTTGTCCTTCCGCACATGTGCTGGACAACCCCAAATCCTAAAGTACTGTAGGCTTGGCTTTTACTTCAACCACAGCTCCCAAGGAGTTAGGTGTACTGACTTTGATGGAACAAAGTTCAAAGTATATGCTGCCGTCTCTAAGGCATATCCCCAAAAACTAGGTGGCAATGTTGCATAACTCATTATAGTCCGGACCATGTCTAACAAAGTTCGGTTTCTCCTCTCAGATACACTGTTCTATTGTGGTGTCCCTGGTGCAGTCAACTGGGATACAATCCCATGCTCACGCAGGTACCCAATAAATTCATCCGATAGGTACTCGCCTCCTCGATCCGATCGAAGAGACTTGATACTTCTACCCGTCTGCTTTTCTGCTTCAGCTCTGAACTCTTTGAACTTATCAAAGGATTCAGACTTCCGCCGCATTAGGTATATGTATCCAAACCTCGAGTGATCATCCGTGAAGGTGATGAAATACTCGAAGCCTCCTATGGCACGGACACTTATGGGCCCACATACATCAGTGTGTACCAACTCCAATACCTCCTTAGATCTGCTACCTTTGGCTCGGAAAGACCTTTTAGTCATCTTGCCTTCCAGGCAAGACTCACACGTCGGTAGGCTTTCGGAAACATTTGGACTTAAGAGTCCTACCTTAACCAACCTGTGAATCCTGTCTGAGGCTATGTGTCTAAGCCTTAGATGCCAAAGGAGTGTTGGATTATTTGAGGGATTTTTTCTTTTAGATGAATTAATCATACAAGCTTCAGTTATGTTATCGTGCTTATGATTGGAGTTAATTACATAGAGACCATTCTGTATCTTTCCCTTACAAACAAAGGAACCATTCAATTTAATTGACACACTAGAAGCATCAAATAAAACTGAAAAACCTTCATTATTCAATAAAGAAACAGAAATTAAATTATGTCTCAAGGACGGTACATAAAATATGTCTCTAAGTAATAAACTTCTTCTATCAAGGAACTGCAAAATGACATCTCAAACTGCTTCAGCCTCTGCCACGGCCTCAGTTCCCATGCTTAGGATTATCTCCCCATCATCCAGTTTTTTTGTCTTCTTGAACCCCTGCAAATTATTGCAAGCATGGTTAGTGGAACCAGAATCCACAATCCATGAAACTGGAGAACAACTGGATGCTACAAGGGATTCCACTATGTGGATTTGAGATATACCTGTCTTAGCCTTCTTGGGAGCCGCACGGCAGTCACCCTTCCAGTACCCCTTCTTGCCGCATCAGAAATATTTTTCTTTGGGCTTCGCCGGACTATTCTGCTTAGGAACCTGCAACTGCGCCTGACCCATCTTCACGGGCTTCTTAGACTTTCTTTTCTGAAACTTGCCCTTGGCTTTCAGAGAAGAATTTCGCTCCACGTTTAGGGATTGGGCTCCTGCCTTCATCCCGTCCTCTGCCGCCTGGAGCACCGCTAGGAGCTCTGCGTTAGACATCTCCAACCGGTTAAGGTTGAAGTTGGTAACGAAGCCCTCAAACGCTCCTGACAGAGACGCGATGAAAATATCGGTCTGGATCTCTGCATCCAAGATGACATCGAAGGAACCAAGCTCGTTCACATAGCCAAACAACTTCAGCATATGATCCCGAACTAAAGTCCCCTCTACCATCTTTGTAGACACCAATTTCTTGATGGTCAGGTAATGAGTTACCCGACTACGACCCTCGAGCATTTCCTTCAGGTAGAGCATCATGTCTGAAGCAAAGGCCATGTCTTCGACTTGCTTCTGAAGGACGGTCTGCAAGGATACCACAATGTAGCACTTGCACATCTCATCAACATCTAGCCAGTCTTTCCATTCCTTTAACTGGGCCCCAGTTGCACTTGGTCCCGGTATGGCCGGTTGAGGGGTACTTAGGGCAATTGTGTGTTTGTCAACCCTTAGGACGAGCATTAGGTTACACTTCTAGTCCTCGTATTTTGGTCCCGTAAGTTTGTTATCATTAAGTATGGAGGCAAGGGGGTCGAGCTTGGTCATGATTTCTGTAAACAATGGTTTAAAGCAATAGTTAGGGTCTGCTACAATCTATTTCATGGAATTTAGAAATAGATAATGTCTACTTCAGCCGCTATGTCTTCACCACCTCAAGTGGAGACATCCAGGAATCTAAATTCCCTGGGCTGGAGCACTGAGACTATCGGCCCTGAATTGGAGACAGCATCTCGGTGAGAGCATGCAACCGCTTCTGCCAACGGGGTTTTTACGACCTAGTCTTCATCAGAATTACCCATGGTAAACTGAAAGACCTCCCAGTCTCCTTTTGGCCAGCTTTATGTGACCCGTGTGCGCAGCAACAGCGGCTTCACACAAGCTTTCGGATGCTTCCCACAAATATAGGTGGTGTCGGCAGGGGGGTTCATAGGCTCCCGCGGTACTGGATAAAACTGTCACCCACTGCCACCGGCATCCTCCATGTCCCGAAGGAAACCACTAGGCGAACCAGCATGGAAGAAAACACAGCTCTCACCCGATGGGAATATCGAACTGTGTACCTCCCACCCAGACCCTTAGCTGGTTGATTATGGAGGCCAGGGGCTCCCCTTTAGAGGAAACCTCTTACACATCCCTTCTTTATGAGGTTTTATGCATATCTAGAATGGTCACGACCTCCTAGACATAGACCCTGGTCTACCGTGCTCCTACTAGGATTACAAACCCTCCCTCAAAGCATTAGTATCCTCGAAAAATATCATAGTCCCTACCTTGAATACTTAGCTTTCGCCTTTCTTGCAAGGATCACATTATATAGATTCCAAGGATCCCGATACTTCACTAGTTTGCCCATAATCCTAAGATCTAGAGCCTAGCCTAAGGTCAACGTGGAAAGGACTCCCAATAGGATGACGCCTCATTCACAATTTGATGCCTGATGTCATAGTAGACCTTATCTCATTATAGGTTTCGATGCTGGCCAAATAGGGACATCCGACAACCTCCGTCGGACCTCAACCTAATGGTGGCATAACCAAATCATGATGAGTTCATACTACCATCAAACGTCATCTAGAAATGGGTATCACACAGTGAAATCCTAACCTAACTTGGTCGCTAGGACCACGTGGGAAAGGGCATCCCACAAGGGTTATCATACTTCTTATAGAGACATTAGTTAATTATCTCTAAATAAATCTAACACTGCGTCTATCTCGGTGCACAGTACTTGGCTACCTGAACTACCACGAGGGCGGTTACCGCCTTTCCTTTTAGCTAGCCACCGGATTCGCACGTGTTAGAAGCATATAGAGACACCGATGAATCCATAATTTTAGTACTAACCCTAAGCCTGATCTAGAGACTAACTCACAAGCAATAATGATAATCACATTATCATCGGGGTTCTCTAAATACTGAATAAAGACAAACAACAGAGAAAGCATCCAAACTGAATCAAGTCCAAGGTCCGACCCCTGAACCTAAATAGCACAGCCAAGATATCCTGCTTTTCCGTTCTGCACGATCTCTGACGATGATCCCCTTCATCGCCAATGTGCACGCTTTCGCCGGCTCTTTGCACGCTATGGTACCGCTTGCCCGAACCGTGGATTTAGCTTCATCTCCTTCTTCCTGTGACCGGAAAACTAACACGCTCCGAGCAAGTGCTCGTTCGTGTACAATTTTGTTAGAAAGTAAAGAAGACAATCCTAGAAACATGGCCAGGGAACCGAGGATGGTCAACCCCCACCCTCGCCCATCTAGAGCCTTACAATCCACAATAATAATCAATGCAAAATTAAATCCGGGGTCCGACCCCCGGATGCATGCAATCACAGATTACTATTCAGCGCGGTACCTACAAAAAGACGATACATAGCACAATCCATATGCATGATCTACGCTGAACCCCGACGAAAACATATGCCATCATATATTCACATGATGTTTTCACGAATTCATGCATGAAACATACACCAAAGCGTGCTCTGATACCAATTGTTGGAATTGGGTTCCGCTAATCAGAGTCGTAGCGGAAGCAAAAGAAAGATCCGAAGATCATACGGTGTATGTTTTATTATAATTCGTGACATAAAACAATCTACATGTAAATCTACGATCTTAGCATATGTGCGGACACCCTAGAGGCATACTACGATCTACGAAAGACATGAATGCATCTACTTAGGTGTTTAGATTCATCATACCTTTTGGATCTATGATCCGGAGATTACGGAACGATGAAGAACCGTACTTGAATCGCAAGGGAAACTGTCGGATAGCACCTTGTCCTTTGCGAATTGAAGAATCCTCGAAATCCCGTCTCTGAGTGCAAGGATTTTGAGCCGACGGAAGAATCCGTTGCGAAGACGATAGCGAGCCGCGTGATTTTCTCCTCCTCTTTCACCTTTCTTCCTACTCCTACCTTCCTCTTTCGTCTCCCTTCTTCTTCCTCTCTTTTCCTTGGCCGAAACCACAAGGAGGAGCACAAAGGGGAGGTTCGGTTTTTCCAAAGAGAGAGGGGACCCTTGGGCCGGCCCTCCCCCTCTTATTTCCTTTATAGGGCCGGTCTCCCATGGCTCCAAGGAGCCTAGGGCCGGCCCCTAGGTGGATAGGGATGAGGGGGGATCGGATTTAGGTCTTCCGGGTGTCTATCGTGAAGTCCGGACGAAAACGTCCTTCACGAAAAGCGAAAAACTGAAAGTGAGACTGAGTGATGTGCGCTACTCGGAATCGAGTTCCGTCAGCGCCTGTGAGCTCCTGGAATTATTCCGCTCAATCTAAGATCCATATTCAATATATTCTGAGTCATATTTTAGTATTTACCAAAATACCCCTACGGCCCGTAACACATGTGAATTAGGTTCTTTGGCTCCGGGCTTGCGCTCCATCGCACTACTTCGCATTCAACGTATCCAACTAGGTCGGGGAATAATTCCTATACGCAACGACAGGGTGGAACCTTTAGGGTTCGGGATCTCTAGCTGCAACCGGATCCCTGATTAACTGTTCCGGTGACACACCGAAAGTTCCGTTAATCAGCCCTAGTTTGATTAACCCGCGTAGCCACCCAGAGTATGACGCGAGTTGAACTCTAGTGATCCTAAACTTATGTTACTCCCTCGTAACCCTGTTCTCTACTATACTCCAATAATCCTTAGTCCCTCTTATTACTGGTGCCATGATACGACTCGGGCGGTGGGGAGCACCGTCAGATCTGATCGATCATCTGACTAGGGTTTGATGACTTGTCATCTATAACACCACACACCTTTCGGTGCTATGCCTAGCATCCGGAACATCGTCAGTCATACTGACAACCACCAAGCCTGGGTTAACTATGTGGATAGATTGACTCATCAAATCGCACCCATCCAATACTGGATGTCGGATAACCTGTAGGGATTACATGTCACTCAAGCGCCAGCCGGGTAACCCAACGTATCGTGGTATTGGACTATGGAAGGCTCGCACATGTTAGCACATCAAAGCACCACACAACTGGTTGGCCCAGTGAACATGGTCCCTCAGGGTTAAGGACATATTATCTATAGTAGTAAGACGGTTTATGCACCAGTGTCTGAATCACTGAACTGTGCACCGTCTTGGTTCTTGTTCAACACGATCATCGTGCTTGGTCAGGTGAATGGGAATCCCACGTTCCCGTGGTGGAGACTTCATCACATCCTCTACCTGCCAACAGCTTGTTCTCGGTGAAGCGACCGGCATCACCTAAGCTGTGAACTAGTTCTAGGTTTACACAGAACTGGTCCACTGGGTCTCCCAAGCATGGATCCTCCATGCGCCTCAGTGCCCTACTGTGTTCCCTAGGGTCCTTTTATTATATGAGTATTATCATATACCAGAGTAGTATTCTAATTAAAGCAATAACCAAAGTCATCTTGATTAATGTTAATACAGAAAATCCACGTTAAGGACACACGAGCTACAACAGATGCCGCTTCAATCTTCTTCTCCAGGCTTTTGAGCTTGATCGGAGTCGAAGGCTTGATGAAGATAACAGAGTGATGCCGCTTCAATCTTCTTCTCCGGTCTTTGCTTCTGACATCTTCGGAGTTGAAGACTTCTTCTTCTCCGAGCTTTCTCCTTCATGCACGAAGTCGGATAGTTGATCTTCTTGTGCAAAGGTCTTCACGTTGATAACGACTTTCAGTGGACTAAGCCGATCCCGAAGGGGTAGGATTGCCAGAGCCTCATGAAGCCTTGGGTCGTTGAAGGCGAGTCTCCTTCTTTGAAGAGCTTCCTTGCCTCTGGCTTCGACCTTTTGAGCCTTCCCCCTCTCCCTCTATTTATAGGTGAAGGGGGGTGGGATAGATATGTGAATGTTCATTTAAATCCCTTGAATACCTCACCCATAACTACCCAAGATTCATTTCTTCATTGATGGGGAAAATAAACCTTTATTTATTTTTCTTTTCTGGCGAAGTAGTTATAGCCCAATCATTTTGAATCTTTATTTGAATCTTGCACATTAAATCGATAGCGACCCGGCTTCGTTTCTTGTCCGTTGGATCGAGGGATCGACTTAAATCCACGCTTGTGTAGACGTCTACGCAACCTCTCACCTCGCATGACTGTTTTACTTTACTTTTTCTTCCTTTTCTTCCTTTCTTTTCTTTCCTTTTCTTTCTTTTCTTCTCTTTCTTTTTTTTTTCTTTTCTTTCTTTCTTTTTTTTTCTTTTTCTTTCTTTCTTTTCTTTTCCTTCCTTGGCCGGCTGCACGCTTCCTGAGGGAAGGGAGCGTGGTTTACAAAGGGGGCCGAGTGAGCCCCACTTGCAGATGGGCCCACCCGGTCCCTCTTTTGGCTTGGGTTGGGTCCGGTGGGCTCCGCTTGCATGGTGCGGGCCCATTCGGGTTCCATTGCGTCGGGTTGGGCCCCGGGTTTGCACATACGTGCCGTTGTGTGCGGACCATTTTCGCATGCGGGTCGTTGTATGCGTGCTAAGTTTTACATGTGGGTCGGATTCGATCCGTTGGCTAATTTCGATGCCCACAAAGAGCATTTTCGTCCTCAGGAGTCTGAGCTCGAATGAAAAAGTTATCGGGACTGCAGCCCGAAACTATACCCTTTTTTATAATTGATGTATTTCATAATAGTAGAGTATGATCCAATCATAGATTGCCGCATCAGCCTGTCGTAGCCCGTTGCTCCAACACCCGTTGGAGGCAAGTATTGTTCTTTCGCACGAGAATCAGTGAAGATGGACGCACTGGTCACGCTGTCACGAGGAACAGTGAAAAAAAGTCGGAGGAAGCGGGCATGATCAGGCCAAGCTGTAGAAACCAGCGATGTCCATCAACTAATGGAATTGGATAGCACGCACGGTCGACCAGCCTTTTATCGTCTTGTCAACATCCGATCTAACCACCTTTTCCCCACCACACCTCTCTCTCTCTCTCTCTCTCTCTCTCTCTCTCTATAGTGAAACGGGAAGGTAAACAGGTGGGGTGGTGGTGGATGCGTGTTTGTGTGCTGGGGAGTCTCTCTCTCTCTATCTCTCTCTCTGGGGAGTCTCTCTCTCTCTATCTCTGTCTCTCTCTCATTGGTGAAACGGAAAGGTAAACAGGGTGGGGTGGTGGTGGGTGCATGTTTGTGTGTTGGCCGAGGGGTTCAGCTCGATCCTCGTGAAAGCGTGGAGTGCAGTTGCAGCTGCAGCCTACAGGAGCTTTCTGGAGGAACAGGTGCAGCGTTGCTGCATGCAGTTGTTTCGGCTTTAACCCTCACTAGCCTCTCGCTACATGTTGTGTGATGATGGGTTTGCTCGATTCTCTCTCTAAGGAATAGTCAATTTGTTATTTTTCTTTGTTAAGGATTAAATTATAGGGTAAATTTTACACTTTGCCCCCGCCCCCCCACCCACCCCCCCCCCCCCCCCCCCCCCCCCGCTCTTTGACGTTTAGCTTAAAAACACTTAACCCCTTGTAGTTTATTTTGTTCTAAATCACTACCTAAAGTTTAAAATGTTAGCACAATACCTCTTTTGTCAGCTACTTAATATTCTCATTTTATAAGTTCTATCTTATCAAAACTGAATCCAAGGAGGTAAAATGTAGTTTTTAACTAGGGGGGGTTAAGTGTTTTTGAGTTAAACTTCAGGAGAGGCAAAGTATAATTTATCCTAATTTATAAGTTTTAATTATTTTTTTATTTAATAATTAAGTAAAGTTGATTAGTGGGTAGAGATGAGGGTTTTGCTCCTAGAGAGGTCATATCTCAATCCTTTGTTCTTTCTTTTATAATCTCGTATCTTTCATTAGTACAAGAAATTGACATAGATTTAGTAGAGTTAACTTAGTTTAGTCGTCATTGCAAATATCAAACTTGCTAGAATTGTTCTACCAGATATTCCTCTTTGTGGATTAGTCCTTTTGTAAGTTGTATTTTTTTGGTAGATCAACACAGGGGCCATTGACGCATGATCTGGATGTCCTCTTTAACAAGAGTAGTAAGACATAAAAGAGGGACAAAGATCACCAGCCCATCCCTTTCCAAGCACCAATGCATCACACGCCTTCGCCGCATCCATCATAATCATCACATTGCTAATCTCCTGCCGCACCAATTCCTCAAACGCTTCCTTCAGAGCCCACAGTTCCGCATGCAGAGAGGAGGCCACCCAATAATGAGAAGAGACTGCCGCCCGAATCTCGCCATCGCAACTAGCAAGGACCCAAGTACCACTAGCGACCTCTTCCTTTGACTTGAAAGACCCATCCGTCCACAGAAGAAAATCCACAGCCATGCGCACAAATAGATAAGGCTCCACTCCTCAAGTAAAACACGTACACATTTCAATCCCCCCCCCCCCCCCCCCCCCCCCCCCCCTTCCATTAAACACTTATATTAATACTTGTCATAACAATTTTTATAGCATAGATCCAACAATAGTATCTCCAATGGGCTCCCTTAGCTCCCCACATTCGCCCGTTTGAGCGAGCGAAGTGACCTTAAAAGGCATTGTATAGCCCTATCCCTGAATGCGACGCTAGCAGTTGAAGACTCTTGCTTCAATCGCAGTTGGAGCCAAGTATTTTTATTTTTTATTTTGATGGACCGGCCAGGTAGTCAGAGGGTAGAGCAATAGCCGCTAGAGCATGGGCTCAGAGCGGCAACAACGCCTTGAGAGAAAGCTCGCTCCACGGTTTCCATACCAAGATTCGAACATGAAACCTCTCCTTCAAGAGAGAGAGAGACAGGAAGTACCACTCGGATCAGTGCCCGTTGGTATTGTTAATGCAAAGGCTAACGGTTGGAGCAAAGGCCAAGTAGGCATACTGCGCCGCCGCCGGAGATGGGGCGAGTGCATCTGACGGCCAATTATTAGAGTCGACCTCCGCCGGCTGGGTGGACCGGTCAATACGAATCATGGACCACATTAGCCAGGTTTAGCATCAACAAGAATTTGTGGTGTGCAAACCTCTTCACCTAGGATAAGGTTTGGATAAGCAGATAAGGTTTTGACTTAGATATCCCAACAGTGGTCAGAATTATTCCGGGATAAACTTTTTTTTTTTAAGTGGTCATGTCACGTGCGCAGGCTAGCGCGACGACAGAAAGTGCCATTGCACTAAAAAAGACCACGGTTCGAAACCAACCAACCAGAGGAGCGCAAGGTTTTTTTTCTCACCAAAGATCAATCCTTGTTTTTGCCCATAGCTGCATTTATACCCCACACGGCATACTAGAGATTCGTTACTTCCTGCAACCTCCCGAACGGAAAACAACGGGTTAACAACTGGGATGCAAACGACTGTTGCGTTCGGGGCCGGACAATTAGTTTCACTACAATCGAGTATTGACTCAATATTTAGACTCCGTTTGGTTCAAAGTATCCTATAAGGTATTATGGTTACAAGGTATTCTAGATACAAAGTATTCGCCCTATCTCTTGTTTTGCTGTATTGGGTTGCCCTGGCCTCGGTTATGAGGAATCCCAAGGACACCAAATCGACTTACTACACCAGATATTTCAAACAAAAACGGTAAATCATACTCGGTATTCTGAATACTTACCCCAAAGCAGCTGACTGCACCGGATACTTCGAACCAAATGGAGCCTTGGACAATCTTGATCGGTCGCATTGAGTCAAAAGAAGTTGCCTTGTCCATGTTATCTCTTAAATGATAAAAGCTACCTAGTGTCAACCTTATAAAACGGTCTCACCAACCTTCGGACTAGTTGTGCCTAGGGCTGTAAACGAACCAAGCATTTGTGAGCAGTATGCAAACAAGGTCAATAAAAGGTCGTTCGAGTTTGTCCGATTACTAATCGAACCAAGTCCAAGCCTAGAGTTTAGGCTTGTTTAGGAAATAAGCCAAGCTCGAATAGAGCAAATTTCTGCTCGGTTGGGCTCACAAACATATATGCTTTGCATAGCGCTCATGAGCAGGCTCATGTGTATGCTTGTGAATAGGCAGATAAAAGGTTTGAATAGATCGAACTAACATAAATAATCGAAGCTTTTGATTGGGTCTGAAGTTCATGAACGTGCTCGAAAAAGATCGTTTGAGTCTCAAAATAAAAAAAAGGTTCTTTTGAGTTTGTTTGATTACTAATTGCGCCAAAATTAGACTGAAGTTTAGGCTCATTTAATAGACAAACCATGCTCAAACAAACCAAAGCTTGGCATGATTTTTAAACAAGAGACAAGCTCAAGGCTGTAATTTAGACTCGTTTAATAAACAAGCCAAGCTCAAACAGACCAAAGCTCAGCCCGGATAGGCTCAGCTTATTTGCAGTCCTAGTTGTGCACGTAGTTAGTAGCGGGTTGCCGAATCAACCATATCATTTCGTGGTCCACATAATGTTAAGAGCACTCCTATTTAAACATACTTTTGGACATACTCTTGGACATATTGAGGAGGTGGGGAGCATATTTGAACATACTTTTGGACATACTCTTGGACATTCTGTTGGGGGGGGGGGGGGGGTTGGGGGGGGAGGCATCGGCCAGCACACAGTGTGCATCGGCTTCGCACCAAGCTTTGGCCATTGCCCCCCACCACACGAGAACATTTTTGCTACCCGATTGATGTACGCTGCACTTACATACTAGGACATGTCATGTCATCCCTTTGAAAGGACATTATAGGTAACAAAGTGTATCGTATAATAGGTAACAAAGTGTAGTCCCGATCATATTCTTTCTAATGGATGATGTGGCAAACCATGATTGGGCCTTAAACAAGTGCAACAAATCAATCGAGCAGCAAAAATACTCTCCGACCACCTAGAATGTCGGAGAGTATGTCCCATAGTATGTTGATCAAATAGCACTTTCCTAATATTAATCACGAGATGGGAGAAATATTTTATCATGCGGGAATGATATATATATATATATATATATATATATATATATATATATATATATATATATATATATATATATATATATATATATATATATATATATATATATATATATATATATATATATATATATATATATATATATATATATATATAGAGCTGTTACAGTGAGTTGTGGGCTGCCGGGGGAGAAAGTGAGCTGCGGTTATTTTGACCCCCCAAGAAGTTATGGAATTTGATAAAATTTGGTGAGGTTGTTGCCTAGAATAAGATGATCATCGTCCCCAATTTTTATCAATTTCCAAAACTTCTAGGGGGGTCAAATGGTTGAAGCAATTTCTGCCGTCCGCAGTCACTGTTAAAATTGCTTCGACCATTTGACCCCCCTAGAAGTTTTGGAATTTGATGCAAATTGGTAAGGATGATCATCTTATCCTAGGCAACCACCTCACCAAATTTTATCAAATTCCATAACTTCTTGGGGGGTCAAAATACCCGCAGCTCACTTTCCCCCCCGGCAGCCCCAGCTCACTGTAACAGCCCTATATATATATATATATATATATATATATATATATATATATATATATATATATATATATATAGAGAGAGAGAGAGAGAGAGAGAGAGAGAGAGGAATGTTACAATGAGCTGTGAGCTGCCGGTTTAGAAAGTTAGCTGCGTGTATTTTGACCCCCCTAGGAGTTTTGGAATTTGATGAAATTTGGTGAGGGTGTTGTCTAGGGTAAGATGATCATCCTCACTAATTTTCATCAAATTCCAAACCTTTTAGGGGGGTCAAATGGTCGAAGCAAAATCTGTCGTCCACAGTCACCGTTAAAATCTGCAGATTTTGCTTCGACCATTTGACCCCCCTAGAAGTTTTGGAATTTGATAAAAATTGGTGAGGACGATTATCTTACCCTAGACAACACCCTCACCAAATTTCATCAAATTCCAAAACTTGTAGGGGGGTCAAAATACCCGCAGCTCATTTTCTCCTACCGCAGCTCACAGCTCAACATAACAACCCTATATATATATATATAGGGTCAGGTTCAATAGACACTATTTTTGCACTCAATGTTTTACACCGATTTTCAAACCATTAGATAGAGGTTTCAGAATTTCATGATTTTTTGTGAGCATAATCATCTTGTCTTAGATAACACATCTACAAAAAATCAGCACATTCTAAATCCTCTAGACTTATTAAATGTGCTCTTCAAATTAACGATTAAAATGGACGGTTGATAAAGTATTTTAGTTTTGATGTACTTTGAGGCTTTAGAATGTGCTAATTTTTTGTGGACGTGCTATCTAAGTCAAGATGATTACGCTCACAAAAAATCAAGAAATTCTGAAACCTCTATCTAGTTGATTTGAAAAACGGTGTAAAAATTTAAGTGCAAAAACAGTGTCTATTGAACCTGACCCATATATATATATATATATATATATATATATATATATATATATATATATATATATATATATATATATATATATATATATATATATATATATATATATATATATAGAGGACTGTTAGGATGCGGCGTGCGGTGTGTGCGGCGCCGCACCGCAGCCGTCTGATGCACTGCTGCGGTGCGTGCGATGCACGCAGCAGTGCATCAGACGGCTGCTGCGGTGCGCCGCACGCACCGCACGCCGCATCCTAACACCCCTATATATATATATATATATATATATATATATATATATATATATATATATATATATATATATATATATATATATATATATATATATATATATATATATATATATATATATATATATATATATATATATATATATATATATATATATATATATATATATATATATATATATATATATATATATATATATATATATATATATATATATATATATATATATATATATATATATATATATATATATATATATATATATATATATATGGTGGCATCATCATTTGTGCTTCAAGATTCGTGCACTGAACTGATCCCATTCCATGGTAGTCATTGCGAGGATGCATGGCTCTTTTATCATTGAGCAGTCTGTTCAGCCATATGATTTTACATCTGGAGTGGGCCATCTTGACATGTCACTCGAGCACAACCGCAAATCCCTTTGCCAACTTGGTTGGCGCGAGTTGGAACCCGCTGATTCCAACTCCTGTGCATTGGAGTTTTTTTGCCTCTTTGGTTGCCAATTTCACTCCCCATTGTGTGAGTTTCAACTCCCGCTCTCCGTTTGTCTATATTGAAACTGCATGAGTTGGTACTCCTATGTGAGTGACTCTTTCTCCTCCTGTGTTGATCATGTGATTGTGATTGTTGACCCCTTGAAGCTGCATTCCATTGTGATTAGGGTTTCGATCGGCGTGTGCTTCGACTGTGGTTATCTCCTCCATCGACGAGCAACATCATCGTTATCTTGGGTTTCAGCGTCTCTTCCACTCGTCCCCTCTGCCCTTGCTTGTGATCGGGATGAGCCTCCTCCTCCTCTCTAGTTCTGAGCTTCTTCTATGCTTTGATTTGAGCAATTTCTGTTATGGGTCTGCGACCGGCTTTGATTTGGCCGTGATTGTACGATGGTTGTGATCTATGATTAGGGATTTTTGAGTGTTGAGTCTCTAGGTTTTCTATGATCTACAATTTCTATGCTTGAGTGATCCCTAAATTTCTTTAGGGATTTCTGTGATCTTAAGTGTTTTTAGTATGTCGAGCCTTTTTAAAACTATGTTCAGTTTTAATTCCTTAAATATTGATTTGTTTAGCTATGTTTGTTATCTTTATTTTTGTCATGTTTAGGTTTGCTATCTTTAGATTTGTCAAGTTCGATTTTCATTTTGTTATGTTATGTTCGCTATGTTTATATGAGTCTCTTTAAAACGATGTTAAGTTTTAATTTCTTAAGTATTACTATGTTTAGATTTGCTATCATTAGATTGGTCATATTTTGTCATGTTTATGTTTACTATCTTCAGATTTGACATATTTAGTTTTAATTTTGCTATGTGAAGTTTGCTATATTCATATGAGCATTTTTAAACCTATATTCAATTTTAGTTCCTTAAGTATTGCTATGTTTAGGTTTGCTATTTTCAGTTTGGAATGTTCAGTTTTGCCATGTTTAGATTTACTATCTTTAGATTTGTTATGCTCAGTTATGCTATGTGAAGATTGCCATATTTTAATTCCTTAAGTATTGATATCTTGACATTTTACTATGTTAAGTTTTAAAAAGTATGTTTAGGTTTGCTATATGAAGTCTTAATTTTTGCTATGTGAAGTTTTAAAAACTGGTTTTTTATAGATTTTTCTCTCTAAAAGTGGATATCCAAGCTTCTCAAACAGGATATCTATAGTTTTTTCTCTCTAAAAATTTTGTTTCTAGAGCTTTTTTTCTCTAAAACTGGTTTCTATTGCTTTCTTTCTCTAAACCTTTTTTCTATTATCTTTTTCAAAACTAGATATCCATAACTTTCTCTTTCTAAAACTAGGTTTCCATATCTTTCTATATCTTTCTCTCTCTAAAAACTATAGATTTTTATAGTTTTCTCACTCTAAAACTAGGTATCTTTAGCTTTCTCTCTCTAAAAAATAATTTTCCATTATTTTCTCTCTCTAAAAACTGAGTTTCTCATGCTTTCTCTCTCTAAAGTAGGATCCATAACTTTAGATCTCTAAAAACTATATATTATTTTAATATTTAAGTAATCTGGTCTAATCACAATTAGCTACATACTACCAACTACATCGAACCAAATAGTGAAGTTGCAACTATACCATTTGAACTATATCAAGCCTAACAACAGAGTTTCAACTATACCATTCGAACTACATTGAACATACCAAGCAGTGGAGTTTGCAACTATACCATTCAAACTACCTGCAACCAAACAACTTGCTATAATTTCCAACTACAACTGCACACCTTCCAACTGCACATATTGAAACTATACCCTATTGTTCCAAGTACATCGAACCAAATAGGTTGTGAGTGTGATTCACCTGTGGGGGCTAGGTGCAACGGATGACGGTGACATAAGGATGGCTCGGCCTAGGTGGAAACAAGACGATTGAACATTCTTTTCCTTATCATTTTAGGACAACCTCTGTAACGTAAAGTTGCAGGCATGATGCATCAACGTCCTTTTGATAAATGACAACTGAGACAAGTGAATGGCACTCACCCTTGCCTTGCTGACGGTGATAGATGCATTGAGGCCTTAATGTATGGCTTGTTGACATATCAAGTGGGTTTACTCTTATGGGAAACTACCAAACTTGGGTAGCTCTGATTGTCTTAAATGGCAACCATTTATGATCTACCACTACACGCGACTAGGCAGTGGTAGGCCTTTTTTGTTAAAAGGACAAGTCTATCATGGTTACAACGATGCCTGTAAGTGCCATTGCATAAAAGAGATTACAATTCAAAGTCTGCCAGCTACAGGAGCATAAAGTTTTAATTTTTTATTCGCCAAAGACCGAGCCTTGTTTCTACCCAAAGGTGTGACACTTTATTTATATACCACATGACATATAAAGCAAGCATGAAATTCTATCTTGCGACTGCCTAGTAGGGAAACATGTTGGGAATGTGGCCTAAAATAAGTCTATATAGACAACATGAAGACTCCAAGGTTCGTGTGCGAAGGAAGATTTGAAGACTAAGTAGAAGCAGAGTTGAATGCGGGTGCCCTAGTGCCCATAGGGCATGCCCGGGTGAGTTGAGGCAGACCCGGAAGCCATATCCTACATGAATTTTGCCCGGGCGTAAATTGTTTTCGGCCAGGCACCGACGGTTCCAGCACACTGGTTGGACTACGGATTTGCATTGGACTCCTTACTAAAGTTCGATACAGATTTGGAGGTTATAAATAGAGGTTCTATCATGAGCTTAGTGTATCGAAAAAGTCGATTTATGATTGATAGTGTTAGAATTGGTGAGGTCTACAGCTCGTAAACCTATAGTTTAGCTATGTATGGTTGATAGTATAGGAATGCATATTGGTACATACCTTAGTACGTGTTCTGATTATAGAACAGAGAGCCATGGCTACATGGTAATCCACTTGAGTGGGAGACTCAAGGGACTGGTCCCATGTAACCTAAATACGTTCGCAGCTCTGATTAGGGTTGGTCACCCTATTAGGTTAAGCTGTTGGGATGATAGAGCGTGGGTGTCTCCACCACGGTCATTACCAGGCACAGTGTCTGTGGCCGAACGGAACCAACACGGTGCACAGATCGATGAGCAAACATCGGTGCACTAAACCGTGTTTCTGCTTAGGGTAAAACGGTCCTAAACCCTGAGGAACCATGTCTGGTGGACTAACCAGTTGTGTGGTGCTTTGGCGCACCAATGTGTGAGGATCCGGATGCAGTGATCCAAAACCACGGTGTACTGGGTTACCCGGCTAGCGTTGCATCAGCATGTCACTCCTCCAGGCTATCCACACCCCTAACGGGAGGTGCGTTCCTTGGTCTGACCTACGTCGTATTAAACCCTGGCCAGGTGGTCATCAGTTGGACTGGTGACAGATCCGGTTGCTCGGAAGAGTAATCGGAGGTACGATGTATGTTGTCAACCTGGAAGGAACCAAGTCATATGAGCTCTCGATTCTGACGGTATTCTCCACCGCTCGAGTTGCATCATGGCACCAGTTGGAGGGACAACGAGTTTACCATACTAAGCGGAGAGCAGGGGTATGAGGGAGAACATAGTAAGTCCGGGGGAATTGGAGTACAGCCTGCGTCGCACTCTGGGTGGCTACGCAGGTTAACTAGGACTCAGAGGATCAATGGTACACTCGGGTAGTGTGTCGATCGAGTCTGAGTTGGAAGCCATGAACCCTGGTCCCTGAAGGTTCCACCTTATCGACATTATGTACGGTTCTTATACCATCTCATCGAAACACAGAACGTAGTTAGAGGAAGCGAGAATTCCAAGCCTACACTCCGTGAGTGCTCCGCACTAGTGCACGGTAGATGCGTAACTACGTGTGTGCACTAAGGGGAAACCCTAGGTTAGTGCAGAGACGCATGTAGCAATTCCTTGTCATAAGTGGACTTTGCCACATGGATGCGATGCACCGGGACATGTTGCGAGTTGACTAGTTGACTTCACTAGGGGCACCTTACGGGAACCTCAGAGAATAGTGAAATTACTGGTGCACTTCACTTATGTGTGCCTTGTAAAGTCTCGTACATGAGGAACGGCCAACTAGTGACACAAGCGCGTTTTGGTCATACCATGCGCCACTATGCACTAGGGGGGCCGGCCCTAAGTGTTGAGAGACTGGTAAAGGCCGGCCCTATTAGTTTCAGGAGGTTGTTGCCTCCGATGAAAGGGTCGATCAAGAGGCGCAGAAAACGGGCTGGTTTTGACCGTTTTCGAAAACAAGAAAAAGATAGAGATAAAAGAAGAGATATATAGGGAGAGGTTTGAATCAGTCAATCCTATCCGCTAGGCTTATCCGTAAGGATAAGGCCGGCCCTATATAAGGCATAGGGAGAGAGGGGGGGACGAAATTAATGAGCCATGCAAGCCCTAGGGCCGGCCCAAGCCATGGGGGAAACCCTAGCCACCCCCTCTCCTCTCTTCGCATCTCCTCTCTCGTCTCTCTCTCCCTCGCTTGTGCCATTGGATGGCGACTCGTCTTCCTCACGTGGTGTTTTGTAGAAGGAGAAGGCTCGTCGTATGGAGGCACTCAGAGATCCATCGACGAGGTGCCATGTATCGTGTGAGATCGGGTGAACTAGAAGGCGTCTCCCGCAACCTTTTGCTGTCCAGAATCTGCATAAAAAATCAGCGTTGTTTCTATGATTTCGGGAGCTACAGAAGTCCAAACGACGTGAAATTTATTTCAAAAGTTGCGTATCGAAGTTGGCTACCTACAGTCCAAATTTCAGAACAATCGGAGTTCGGAAAAAAAAGTTATAGCCGTCGCACCGAAGCTATGTTGAGCAGATCCGTAGCCCGTCTCCATCAACAAAGAAGAAATTTGTCGCGGTGAAAGATTCCGCACGCAGGTATGATCTCTAACAAGTAGATCTAACATAATTAGAATATGCATATATGCTAGATTGTTCTTTTGCGTTAGATCGTCGTTAGGGGTTCGCGTAGTTGCCATGCTAGATTCATACACGCATATGTAGATCGTTTCGATAAAAATTTTGATATGTAACGCACACCGCTCACGGTCCTCGAACCTTCACTTTGCTTCCACTGCGGGCCTCTACCATGGATTTATTTCCAACAATTGGTATCAGAGCTCGCTAGTAGTGTGCGTTTCATTTTTTTCATGAAACCGTCATGTGCGCGCATGAATAGTATGTGCCGCCATCGGGGTTCTACGAGTAGATCATGCATAGTATATTTTGTATGTTCTATGAATCGTTCTTGCAGGGTGCCGCTTCTAAAATTATTCTGGATATGTGATTGCTTGCTACCGGGGGTCGGACCCCGTGTTAGCGATTTTGTCTGGATGTTTTTTCTTCTGTGTGTGGATAGATTTTAGAGCCATAGTCGGGCAAGAGGTGAAGATTTACCACCCTTGATTCCCAGGCTTTTTGCTAGGTTTGTTTTCCTTTTCGTTCTAGGAAATTGTGTACGAGCGAGCACTTACTCGAAGCGTACTAGATCTTTTTCGATTACAGATTGAAGAGGAGGACTTGCCGTGGAGATCCACCACCGGGAAGATGAGCGGAACCTTGGAGGACGATGACGATCCGGCGAAGCGTACACAATGACGGCAAAGGGCAGAAAGCGTCAGGAGATCGTATACAGAGGCTTGCACCGGATCGAGGACCTTGCGAAGGAGACAGAGAGCCTGCGCTATGCCAGTCAGGTTCAGGGGTCGGACCCTGAACTTGATTCAGTTGTGTGCTTGTTTCTTTCAGTAGTTCTTTATATTTATGTAGAGAACCCCGATGCAATAATTTAATTATCTGTGTTAGAGGGATGCCCTTTCCCCTCGGGTCCTAGCGACCTTATTAGCATAGCATTCCACTAGTGACACCTATTATTTAATTGACCCTTGATAATAGCATGAATTCCTCACATTTGGTTATGCCCCCATTAGGTCAACACCCGATTAGTCGGGTGTGCCTATTTGGCAAGCATCGAAACCTAGAATGAGTTGGAATTCTACTATGACATCATTCGTCAAATTTATAAGCGAGGCGCCATGGTAGTGGAAGACCTTTCCTGTCAGTCTGACCTTAGGCTAGGCTCCAGAGCATTAACGTGATAGCCAGGTTTGCAGAGCATCGATGTTCTTGGGATATGTAATGTGACCCTTGAGTGGAGAAATCCACTTGAGGCAGGGACTACGATATTCCGAGATCGATTAATGCTTCGCGAAAGGCTTGAAACGCTAGTGGGAGCACGATATGACCAGGGTCTAGTGTATAGGTTGTCGTGACCTTAGTGTATACTCATACTTGCATTAAATAACCCTCAAATTTAATAAGGGATGCAAGAGAGGACTTATTAGAGATCCCCTGGCCTCCACGGCCAATCACTTCGTGCTCGGGTGGGAGGGCATAACTCAACAACCCCCTCGGGTGAGAGCTGTGTTTTTCCATGCCAAGTTACTTAGTGATTTCCCTCGGGATATGGTGGTTACGGCGCCAAAGGTTCAGGCTTTACTCACCCTCGTGGGGGCCGTTAGAACTTCCGTTCCGTAATTGCCTAGGCTCGTGGTTAAGCATCCGAAGTACACGTGAGGTATTCGTTGCGAAGACAATGGTGATCACGTGGTACTGGCCAAAAGATAACCATGGTTCATCAAAGCCCTTAGTTGGCAGATTTGGATAGGGTCAAGGGAAAGACCCGTGTAAGCGGATGACCTGCACACTGCCCCCTCGGACAGGTGCAGCCTATTCCAAGATCTTACATACATGGTTAATTAATCCATAGAGGTGTCTTCGCTGTGAGGGTAGCGCTGACATTTGGATATAATTAGCTTATTTTAAAATTCCATAAAATAAGTTATTTTGCATTCATTTTCATTCAACCATATAGTTCCCCTATCCGTTATCCCATAAGAGAACCAGTTATCGGGTCTCTAACTACGTAGAGCGGAAGCGCTATCTCTAGCTTATGCTTAGGGTAGTAAACGTACATTGGCTTCCAATCTAAATATCCCTGTACTAGACCTAACGGGTCCAGATATCACTAGGGCACTAACTAGGGCATATGATGACTAGCGAGAGTCTGAGGAGATGTGCAAGTTCTGTGTCATAGCAGACTTGTGGACAACTCCTTAGAAGCAAGTCAGAGATATGCCGGGTCTTCTCAAAATAAGTTTTACTTGCATTAGATGTCTGCTAGGCGAAGTCGGTAGACTCATCGCTTATCCACCAAGATATTTGTCGGTACCAAGATGTCAGAGGGAATGCTTGTTCGGGAACACATCCTTGAGTTCCAGATCGAACTAGATTCCAAAGACATAGTACCAGATGACGAGGTGGTGGAAGACGTCTATCTTGCATCCTTGTCTGGAACCTTCGAAGGCATTATCAGAGACTTTAACTTTAACAAGTTAGAGATGATAAATGCAGAACTTCTAAGGAGATTTCCAAGAGACAAAAGATGAGATCAAGATTAAAGGCAAAGCCTTTAGTGCTTAACCTAGGTCTTCTTTAGAAGAACCTAAAGGAGTAACTTATAAGAGATCGAAACCTATTTTAGTGCAGAAACTAGTGTGGACACCTAAGTATGGTAACGCTAAGGACGGAAGAGTTTCTGTTTTAGCAAGTATAGGGGGTATTTGAAGATTGAGTATGGCCTCAGGATGTTAGGAGTTGAGTCGCTATCTAGTAGCAGTTCTTATGCTTCTTGGAATGTAGACTTCGGGTCTACAGAGATTCAAGAAAAGCAGAAGACTACTTTATAGTGAAGGAATCCTAACATAGGTACTGATGCCATAAGCCGCTGCGGAAGCTGTTAGATATGATTGTCTTAGTTTTTCCGAAACACGGATTTTGATCTTTAGAGATGTAGTTCTGTTTCCTCCTTGGTAAATGAAGTTTTTAGTTTTAGACAACACCGTTGGTGTGTATCTTAAACTGAATAGATAGCTTCATTACTAGAGGAATAGATCAGAATAATCTCTTTGTATTTAATCCTAATTCGGAAATAGATTTCATGACAGCTGTAGCGTCTAATTGAAATTCATCTAAATCCTTCGGAGAATCTATCCCATTTGTGATCCCTCTGATTTAGATATTTTGCCTCAGATAAATTCAGAGATGATAGAAGACCGAGTTTCTGTTCACAGAATCATCAGAGATCCTTCTAACCTATGAGTGTAATCTGGAAGGCAGAATAACTAAAAGGGCCATGAAGGTATGGGAGTTATTTAATTTTGACGTCTATGGTTCCAAGAGCGTCCAGACGATAGGAGTCTCTTCGATTTAATCGAGGGAATGAGAACCTATCGGATGGGTTCCATAGGATCCTGAAGGAGCATGGGATTATCTCCCAGTTAAATGCTCCTAGGATGAAACGCCAGAATGAAGTCTCCGAAAGAAGGAATTGGACCCTGTTTGACATGGTCCGTAGTATGATGAATATTGTCAAATGTACTACCCACCCTTTGGTGGGGTTGTACCTTAAAACAGTAGCTTATATCTGAAACTCTCTCTTATCTAGATCAGTGCCTCAGACCTATAGAGAGCTATGGTCTAAGCGAAAGCTGACACTATAGAGTCTCGAGATATAGGGTTGTCCTGCACTTGCACAAAAGGACAAGAGGGATGAGATGAAGATGTAGTTCCAGGTATATCTGTTTGTAGGTTACCCTTAGGAGGCATAAGGTGGACTGTTCTATGATCTTGAGGTTTGGAAGGTAATCGTTTCTACGAATACCATCTACCTAGACCAGGATTATATTATAGACCATAAGTTTACCGGTAAGGTAGTTCTGGATGAACTACTTGGTACTGGTAGAGAGTGCGCATCTGAAAACATAGTGGGAGTAGATGATACAAGAAACTAGTACACCAAGTACTGTAGAAACGATTCACTTTTGTACCACCACCACTTCGTCGTTGTGGGACCATCAGAGCTCCTGAAAGATACTATGGAGAAACTTTGATAGTTAATCCAGAGTTTCAGGAGGATGATCTTTAGAGCTACGAAGAAGTAGTGGGAGCTTCCTTTGTACCACCACCACCTCGTCGTTGTAGGACCATCAGAGCTCCTGAAAGATACTATGGAGAAACTTTGATAGTTAATCCAGAGTTTCAGGAGGATGATCTTTAGAGCTGCGAAGAAGTAGTGGGAGCTTCCGACAGCTCTGACTAACAAAATACCATGGAGGCAAATTTGCATCAATGTCCCTTGGAACAGTCTTGACACTTATAGCACTATCACCCTTCAGGGTGTAGAAGGTGTATAAGAAGAGCACCCGGTTAAGACTTAAGTAGCTAGATTAGTTACCAAAGGAGAAGGGATTGACTATGTCAAAACCATCTCACTGGTAGCTATGCCTAAGTCTATTTCGGATCCTCTTAAATCCATCACAGCCCATTATAGTTGGGAGATCTGGTTGATGGATGTCAAGACAGTTATTCCCTAACGGGAATTTGGAAAGGACATATGGATGAGTAGCCCCAGGCTTTGTGTCAGTAGGTCAGGAAGATATGGAATGCAAGTTGCAACGGTCCATTTATGGACTGATGCAAGCATCCAAGTTGGAATATCTATTTTGATCAAGGGAATCCGCTCATACGGATTTGATCAGAATGAGGATAAACCAAGATGGTACAGGAAAGGTGAAATAGCTACAAGGGTATATTTAGTACTTTACGTTAACGATATTCTACTGATTGAAAATGACGTAGGAATATTGTTTACGGTAAAGGTTTGTAGTCATCACAATTCGATGTGAAAGACCCTAGTGAGGGGAGTTATGCTTTGGGAATCAAGGTAACTCGAGATAACCAGAGCAAGATTCTCTTGCTGTCACAGGCTACGCATGAAGATAAGATTCTAGCCAGATTCGGTTTACGAGGCTAGATATCTATTGCGCAGCAGGAAGATGGGTCAGTTTCAGTCGAACCCGGGTCCAGATCTCTGGACCGATGTAAAGGGTATACTCAGAAATCCTCATTAAGTAAGGATTGTGAGTTAGCTTGCACTTCACAGGTCCTAATTGTTAGGATTGATGTGTTCTAAGCTTGTAAAACTTTATGTTTTGGTCTAATAAAGATTGATAGTTATTAATATATGAGATGCATATAGGTGCGTAACATAGTTACGTGTTCTTTAGAGAACAGAGAGCCATGGTTATATGGTAGTCCACTGAGTTGAAGACTAAGTGGATTGGTCCCGTATAACCTAAATAAGTTCGCAGCTATGATCAGGTTGGTCGCCTCATCATGTTAAGCTGTTGGTGATAACAGTTCATGGGATGTCTTCACCATGGTCATCACCAGGCACAGTGTCTGTGGCTGAACGGAACTAACACGGTGTACAGATCAGTGAGCAGACACTGGTACACTAAGCCGTGTTTCTGCTTAGGGTAAAACGGTCCTAAACCCTGAGGAACCACGACTGATGGACTAACCAGTTGCGTGGTGCTTTGGCGCACCAATGTGTGAGGGTCCATATGCAGTGATCCAAAACCACGGTGTACTGGGTTACCCGGCTGGCGTTGCATTAGCGTGTCACTCCTGCAGGCCATCCACACCCCTGTTGGGAGGTGCGTTCCTTGGTGTGACTTACACTGTACCAAACCCAGGCCTGGTGGTCATCAGTTTGACTGTTGACCGGGTTCGATTACTCGACGGGGTAATCAGAGGTACGATGTATAGGTCAACCTGGAAGGAACCAAGTCATATGATCATTCGAGTCTGACGGTAGTCTTCACCGCTCGAAGTGAATCATGGCATCAAATGGAGGGACAGCGGGTTTACCACTACTAAGTGGAGAGCAGGGGTATGATGGAGAACATAGTAAGTCTGGGTGAATTGGAGTGCAGCCTGCGTCGCACTCTGGGTGGCTACGCAGGTTAACTCGAGCTCAGAGGATCGATGGTACACTCGGGTAGTGTGTCGATCGAGCTTGAGTTGGAAGCCATGAACCCCGGTCCCTGATGGTTCCACCTTATCAATATTATGTACGGTTCTTGAACCGTCTCCTCGGAACACCATAAGCAGGAGGAAGAAAGAAGTATACGCTCCGTGTGTGCTTGGCACTAGAGCACGGTAGATGCGTAACTACATACGAGTACTAAGGGTTGAGCCCGGGATTAGTACAGAGTCGTATGTAGTAATCCCTAGCCATAAGTGAACTTCGCTGCATAGGTGCGATGCACCGGGGTATGTTGCGAGTTGACTAGTTGACTTTGCTAGAGGCACCCTCCGGTGGCCTCAGTTAATAGTAAGTAACTAGTAGATATCACTTAAGTAATGGCCGCCAGGTATCGCACGCTAGAAATGGTCAAAATGAGGCGTCGGGGCGTTTTGGTAAAAACCTCACTCTGCCGGACCTCACTGATTGGCCGATCCTAGTGGTGGGACACCTCACTAGGGCCGACCCTATGATGTAGGGATAAGAATCCCTCATCTATAGGGCCGGCCATATAGATAGGGATGGGGCGATAAATCGGTTAAAATCGAGCCCTAAAAAGTGGGAAAACGGATAAATACGCGGAGAGATAAAAGGGAGATAATGGAGAGATAATGAGAGGGGGTTAGTATCCCCTTGGATCCTTATCCAAGGGGTATTGGTCGGCCCTATAAAGGCACCTATGGGCACCGGCCCCATGCACCAGAAAAACCGAACCCCCCTCTCTCTCATCTCTCTAGTTCTCTCCCTAATCTCTCTCCGTTTCCCGCTTGCTACTTCGTCTTCCTCGCGTGGAGTTCTGAAGAAGGAGAAGGGTCGTTCTTCGGAGGCACTCAGAGATCCGAGAGCGACGTTCCGTGCATCGTGTGAGATCGGGTGAACAAGAAGGTAACATCTCCATTCGTACCGTCGGCATCTTCGCGAACGATCTTCCGTCTCCATCGACAAAGAAGACAATCCTCCGCGGTTAAAAGATCCGTACGAAAGGTATGTGTAATCTAACATGTAGATCTAGCGAGCATTATGATTTGCATCCATGCTAGTTAATCATTACGCTAGATTGCTGTTAGGGTTTTTCGATTCTCGTGCATACACATGCACACATATGTAAATTAGTTTCTGTGAAAAATTAAATCGTGTAACGTGCACCATGAACGGTCTTTCGACCGCCAAATCGCTTCCGCTGCGAGCCTCTGACCCGGATTAACATCCAACAATTGGTATCAGAGCCGCATTAGTGGTGTGCGTTTCACGTTTTTTCATGAAATGAACATGTGGACGCATGATGAATACGTGAGATCATCGGGGTTCATACGCTTAGATCATGCATATATATAGATTGTGCTTGTTCTATTAATCATTCTTGCAGGGCGCCGCTATAAAAAATCTAGATCTATGCTTTGTGCTTGCTACCGGGGGTCGGACCCCGAGTTAGCAATTGTCTGGATTTGCTTTCTGTGTGTGGATATGTAATTGAGCCATAGATTGGGCGAGCGATGGGGTTTGTCCATCCTCGGTTTCCCATGGTCTTTTTTCTAGGTGTGTTTTCTTTTCTTTCTAGGAAATTGTGTACGACCGAGCACTTGCTCGTAGCGTACTAGACTTTTTCGGTTACAGATCGAGAAGAAAGTTGTGCCAAAGAAATCCACCATCGGGAGCGGAAGCGGAACCCTGGAGGATGAAGACGATCCGGCAAAGTGTTCGCGAGCGCGACGAAGAAGCCGGACCGAGGAACCTTGCAAAGAAAGCTAGATGCCTGCGCTGTGCTAATTAGGTTCAGGGTCGGACCCTGAACTTAATTCAGTTTATTTAATGGTTGCTTTCTTTAATTAGTTCTTTATGCTTCATATCGAACCCCGATGAGATAATGTGATTATCTGTTTTCAGAGGGATGCCTTTCCCCTCCGGTCCAAGCGACTGTTTGAGGTTAGGATCCCGCTAGATGACGCCTATTATTTAGTTGACTTTTGATGTTAGTGGGATCCCATCACATATGGTTATGCCACCATTAGGAGAGCACCCGACTAGTCGGGTGTGCCTATTTGGCCAGCATCGAAATCAAAGATGAGATGGAGATCCATTGAACATCAATTGTCAAATCTATAAGCGAGGCGCCATGACTAGTGGGAGTCCTTTCCAGTGAGTCTGACTCTAGGATTAGCTCCAGAGCATTAGCGTGATAACCAATTTTGCAAAGCATCGATACTCTTGGAATATGTAATGTGACCCTTGAATGGAGAAATCCACTTGAGGCAGGGACTATGATATTCCGAGAGTGATTAATGCTAGGCGAAGGGTTTGAACGCTAGTGGGAGCATGGTGTGACCAGGGTCTAGTATTTAGGAGGTCGCTACCTTTGCATTTGCATAAATTCATACTCGCAAAATAACCCTCAGATTTATAAGGGATGCAAGAGAGGACTTTTATAAGATCCTCTGGCCTCCACGGCCAGTCGTTTTGTGTTTGGGTGGGGATGCATAACTTCACACCCCCTAGGGTGGGAGCTGTGTGTTTCCATGCCAAATTACTTAATGACCTCCCTGTGGATATGGCGATTACGGGGCCAGGAGAGAAGGGCTTTTCATCCCACCCTAGTGGGGGCCGCATGAACTCCCGTGTCGTAATTACTTAGGCTCGTGGGTAAGCATCCTAAGTACACGTGAGGTATTCGTTGCGAAGACAACGGTGATCACGTGGTACTGGCCGAAAGATAACCATGGTCCATCACAGCCCTTAGTTGGCAGATTTGGATAGGGTCAAGGAAAAGGCCCGTGTAAGCGGATTGACGCTGTATGATGCCCCCTAGGGCAGGTACAGTCGATTCCGAGATCTTACATACATGGTTAATTAATCCATGGTAATGACTTCGCTTGAGGGTAGCCTCGACATATGGATATAATTAGCTTGTTTTAAAAATCCATAAAATAAGTTTTTATGCATACTCATTATTCAATCTTTATTTTCAGATGACTAAGTTAGACCCCCTGTCCGCTATCCTAAATGACCACAAACTTACCGGTCCCAACTATGAGGACTGGAAGCGCAACCTGTACCTGGTCCTAAGGATTGGTAAACATATGTCAGCCCTTAATGATCCTGAGCCAGATTTGCCAGGACCCAATGCCACAGAGGCACAGTTAAAGGCATTCACTGACTGGAAGGAATCCAATAAGATATGTAAATGCTATATAATAGCATCCTTGCAAACAACTCTGCAGAAGCAAGTCGAGGAGATGCCCGACGCTTCTGACATGATGTTGTATTTGAAGGAGATGTTTGAAGGTCACAATCGCGTTACGCGATACCTTACCATCAAGAAACTCGTCGGCACTAAGATGTCCAATGGGAAGCTGGTTCGGGAACACATGATGAAAATGTTTGGGTTCCAGAACGAACTAGCTACCATGGACATTATGCTAGAAGGCGAGGTGATGACAGACATCTTCCTCTCGTCACTGTCTGGAGCCTTTGAAGGCTTTGTCACCAACTTTAATTTGAACAAGTTGGCTATGACAAATGCAGAGCTTCTGGGAGCTCTCCAGGCAGCTGAGGATGGCTTCAAGCAGAAGGGCGAAGCACTTCACGTGCAACGCAGATCCTTCAAGAAGCCTGGTAAACCTCAGGGCAAGAAACATAAAAGGAAACCTAAGTCATTGCCTGTGCAGGACTCTGATGGAGCCTCTGGGTCTGGAGAATCAAAGAAACCGGGCACGAAGTGCTTCCGGTGTGGCCAGAAGGGTCATTGGAAGAAGGACTGCAAGAAGCCTCAGAATGCTGGTGAAGGTAATCTACAACTCTTAGTTGTTGAATCATTTCTTTCAAGTAATAGTACTTTTGCTAGTTGGATTGTGGATTCTGGATCCACTAACCATGCCTGTAACTCTCTTCAGGGGTTTCGGGAAAGCAGAAGATTGCTTGATGGAGAAGTGACCCTGAGCATGGGAACTGAGGCCGTGGCTGCTGCTGAAGCTATTGGAGATGTTAATCTTAGTTTTTCGAATAATAAGACTTTGACACTTAGAGATGTCTTTTATGTACCGTCCTTGCGACGTAACTTAATTTCTGTTTTTTCTTTAGTTAATGAAGGTTATTCAGTTTATTTTGATGCTTCTGGTGTGTCGTTTAAACTGAATGGAACTTTTATAATAAGAGGAATGGTTCAGAATCATCTCTATGTTGTAAGTCCTAAATTTGAAAAAGATAACATAATAACTTCAGCATTTAATGTTAATTCATCTAAGCGTAAGAATCCTTCGGAAAATTTAACCCACCTGTGGCACTTACGACTTGGGCATATTGCCTTAGATAGGATCCATAGAATGGTGAAGGCCGGGCTTCTGGAAACAGATCCTACGGAGATCCTTCCCACCTGTGAATCCTGCCTGGAAGGCAAAATGACCAAGAGGTCCTTTAAAGGCAAAGGAGTAAGAGCTACCGAGGTGTTAGAGTTAATCCATTCGGATGTATGTGGACCCATGAACGTCAAGGCGATAGGAGGCCATGAGTATTTCATCACATTCATTGATGATTACTCAAGATATGGTTACATTTACCTGATGCATCGGAAGTCGGAATCCTTTGACATGTTCAAAGAGTTCAGGGCTGAAGTAGAAAAGCAGACAGGTAAATATATAAAAACCCTTCGATCTGATCGAGGAGGTGAATACCTATCTGACGAGTTCCTAGGGTATTTGGTGGAGAATGGGATAAAATCCCAGTTAACTGATCCAGGTACCCCACAACAGAATGGAGTTTCCGAGAGAAGGAATCGAACCTTGTTGGACATGGTTCGTAGCATGATGAGTTACGCCAGTTTACCAATGACCTTTTGGGGATATGCCCTACAAACAACAGTTTATATTCTGAATCACGTTCCGTCTAAGTCAGTGCCTCTGACCCCTAGAGAACTGTGGTCAAAGCGAAAGCCATTGATACAGCATTTCAGAATATGGGGATGCCCTGCACATGTGCGAAGGGATAAGAGGGAAAAGATGGAATCTAAAACCAGAGTATGCTTATTTGTAGGGTATTCCAAGGAGACCAAAGGTGGTCTATTTTATGATCCTGAGGAAAAGAAAGTGATCGTTTCTACGAACGCCTATTTCCTAGAACAGGATTATATTGTGGACCACAAACCTACTAGTAAGGTAGTTCTGGATGAACTGCTGTGTACTAGTTCAGATAGCGCATCCAAAAGCATAGTGGGAACTGACATTACAGATAATAATATACCAGATACTGTAGAACCTGTTAATCCTGTAACACCACCACCACCTCGTCGCAGT
This sequence comes from Chamaelirium japonicum, assembly GCA_947650365.1. Lineage (NCBI taxonomy): Eukaryota > Viridiplantae > Streptophyta > Magnoliopsida > Liliales > Melanthiaceae > Chamaelirium > Chamaelirium japonicum. Next base: position 86,830,986 of record OX393549.1, read on the forward strand.
TGGAGAAACATCAGAGCTCCTGACAGATACTATGGAGAAACCTTATTGGTTGATCCAGAGGGTCAGGAGGATGACCCACTGAGCTACGATGAGGCAGTGGGAGCTTCTGACAGCTCTGACTGGCAAAAGGCTATGGAGGTAGAAATTGAATCAATGTCCCATAACGCAGTCTGGACTCCTGTTACACCATCATCCAATATTAAACCTATTGGGTGTAAGTGGGTGTATAAGAAGAAGAGAGGATCCGATGGTATAATAGAGACTTATAAAGCTAGATTAGTTGCCAAGGGTTACACCCAGAGAGAAGGGATCGACTTTGACGAAACCTTCTCGCCGGTAGCTATGATAAAGTCTATTCGGATCCTCCTATCCATTGCAGCCCATTATGACTGGGAGATCTGGCAAATGGATGTCAAGACAGCATTCCTTAATGGAAATTTGGAAGAAGACATTTATATGATTCAGCCACCAGGCTTTGAGTCAGAGGGTCAGGAACATCTAGTTTGCAAGTTGCAGAAGTCCATTTATGGACTAAAGCAAGCATCTAGAAGTTGGAACATCCGTTTTGATCAGGCAATCCAGTCATATGGATTTACTCAAAACGAGGATGAACCATGTGTATACAAGAGGACTGATAAGACCACAGTAGTATATTTGATACTTTACGTAGACGATATTCTGCTCATTGGAAATGATGTAGGAACATTGTCAACGGTAAAGGTCTGGTTGTCAACACAGTTCGATATGAAAGACCTAGGTGAAGCGAGTTATGTTTTGGGGATCAAGGTAACACGTGATCGCCAGAACAGGATTCTCTCGCTGTCACAGGCTACGTATATAGATAAGGTTATGGCTAGATTTGACATGCAAAACTCCAAGAAGGGTTTTGTGCCATTTAGACATGGCGTAAAACTGTCTAAGGATCAATGTCCTAAGACACCTGAGGAGAGAGCAGAAATGCAGAAGATACCTTATGCTTCGGCATTAGGTAGTCTAATGTATTCTATGCATTGTACAAGGCCTGATATCTGTTTTGCAGTAGGAATGATGGGTCGGTTTCAGTCGAATCCGGGTCCAGATCACTGGACAGCTGTGAAGTGTATACTCAAGTACCTTCGTAGAACAAAGGACTATGAGTTGGTTTACACTGGACAAGAACTGACACCGATTGGATATACAGATTCTGACTTTATGTCAGATTTGGAATCCAGAAAGTCGACATCAGGTTTTGTGTTTATGCTAGGAGGAGGAACGGTTAGTTGGCAGAGTGTGAAGCAGAAATGCATCGCAGACTCTACCACAGAGGCTGAGTACGTTGCAGCGTGCGAGGCAGCCAAAGAGGCGGTATGGCTCAAGAAATTCCTTACGGATTTGGGATGTGTACCAGAGGCCCAGTTACCTATTGTGCTTTACTGCGACAATAGTGGGGCGGTAGCACAAGCCAAGGAGCCAAGACATCACCAAAAGGGGAAGCACATCGAGCGCAAGTTCCACTTGATTCGGCAGTTTCAAAAGCAAGGGCGAGTAGCGGTGACGCAGATTGCATCTACAGATAATGTTGCTGATCCTTTCACAAAGGCAATACCTACCAAGGCATTCGAGCGACATGTGGACGCGATGGGAGTCAAAACCGTTTTGCTTCGCTAGACCAAGTGGGAGATTGTTAGGATTGATGTGTTCTAAGCTTGTAAAACTTTATGTTTTGGTCTAATAAAGATTGATAGTTATTAATATATGAGATGCATATAGGTGCGTAACATAGTTACGTGTTCTTTAGAAAACAGAGAGCCATGGTTATATGGTAGTCCACTGAGTTGAAGACTAAGTGGATTGGTCCCGTATAACCTAAATAAGTTCGCAGCTATGATCAGGTTGGTCGCCTCATCATGTTAAGCTGTTGGCGATGACAGTTCATGGGATGTCTTCACCATGGTCATCACCAGGCACAGTGTCTGTGGCTGAACGGAACTAACACGGTGTACAGATTAGTGAGCAGACACTGGTACACTAAGCCGTGTTTCTGCTTAGGGTAAAACGGTCCTAAACCCTGAGGAACCACGACTGATGGACTAACCAGTTGCGTGGTGCTTTGGCGCACCAATGTGTGAGGGTCCATATGCAGTGATCCAAAACCACGGTGTACTGGGTTACCCGGCTGGCGTTGCATTAGCGTGTCACTCCTGCAGGCCATCCACACCCCTGTTGGGAGGTGCGTTCCTTGGTGTGACTTACACTGTACCAAACCCAGGCCTGGTGGTCATCAGTTTGACTGTTGACCGGGTTCGATTACTCGACGGGGTAATCAGAGGTACGATGTATAGGTCAACCTGGAAGGAACCAAGTCATATGATCATTCGAGTCTGACGGTAGTCTTCACCGCTCGAAGTGAATCATGGCATCAAGTGGAGGGACAGCGGGTTTACCACTACTAAGTGGAGAGCAGGGGTATGATGGAGAACATAGTAAGTCTGGGTGAATTGGAGTGCAGCCTGCGTCGCACTCTGGGTGGCTACGCAGGTTAACTCGAGCTCAGAGGATCGATGGTACACTCGGGTAGTGTGTCGATCGAGCTTGAGTTGGAAGCCATGAACCCCAGTCCCTGATGGTTCCACCTTATCAACATTATGTACGGTTCTTGAACCGTCTCCTCGGAACACCATAAGCAGGAGGAAGAAAGAAGTATACGCTCCGTGTGTGCTTGGCACTAGAGCACGGTAGATGCGTAACTACATACGAGTACTAAGGGTTGAGCCCGGGATTAGTACAGAGTCGTATGTAGTAATCCCTAGCCATAAGTGAACTTCGCTGCATAGGTGCGATGCACCGGGGTATGTTGCGAGTTGACTAGTTGACTTTGCTAGAGGCACCCTCCGGTGGCCTCAGTTAATAGTAAGTAACTAGTAGATATCACTTAAGTAATGGCCGCTAGGTATCGCACGCTAGAAATGGTCAAAATGAGGCGTCGGGGCGTTTTGGTAAAAACCTCACTCTGCCGGACCTCACTGATTGGCCGATCCTAGTGGTGGGACACCTCACTAGGGCCGGCCCTATGATGTAGGGATAAAAATCCCTCATCTATAGGGCCGGCCATATAGATAGGGATGGGGCGATAAATCGGTTAAAATCGAGCCCTAAAAAGTGGGAAAACGGATAAATACGCGGAGAGATAAAAGGGAGATAATGGAGAGATAATGAGAGGGGGTTAATATCCCCTTGGATCCTTATCCAAGGGGTGTTGGCCGGCCCTATAAAGGCACCTATGGGCGCCGGCCCCATGCACCAGAAAAACCGAACCCCCCTCTCTCTCATCTCTCTAGTTCTCTCCCTAATCTCTCTCCGTTTCCCGCTTGCTACTTCGTCTTCCTCGCGTGGAGTTCTGAAGAAGGAGAAAGGTCGTTCTTCGGAGGCACTCAGAGATCCGAGAGCGACGTTCCGTGCATCGTGTGAGATCGGGTGAACAAGAAGGTAACATCTCCATTCGTACCGTCGGCATCTTCGCGAACGATCTTCCGTCTCCATCGACAAAGAAGACAATCCTCCGCGGTTAAAAGATCCGTACGAAAGGTATGTGTAATCTAACATGTAGATCTAGCGAGCATTATGATTTGCATCCATGCTAGTTAATCATTACGCTAGATTGCCGTTAGGGTTTTTTGATTCTCGTGCATACACATGCACACATATGTAGATTAGTTTCTGTGAAAAATTAAATCGTGTAACGTGCACCATGAACGGTCTTTCGACCGCCAAATCGCTTCCGCTGCGAGCCTCTGACTCGGATTAACATCCAACAATTGGTATCAGAGCCGCATTAGTGGTGTGCGTTTCACGTTTTTTCATGAAACAAACATATGGGCGCATGATGAATGCGTGAGATCATCGGGGTTCATACGCTTAGATCATGCATATATATAGATTGTGCTTGTTCTATTAATCATTCTTGCAGGGCGCCGCTATAAAAAATCTAGATCTATGCTTTGTGCTTGCTACCGGGGGTCGGACCCCGAGTTAGCAATTGTCTGGATTTGCTTTTTGTGTGTGGATATGTAATTGAGCCATAGATTGGGCGAGCGATGGGGTTTGTCCATCCTCGGTTTCCCATGGCCTTTTTTCTAGGTGTGTTTTCTTTTCTTTCTAGGAAATTGTGTACGACCGAGCACTTGCTCGTAGCGTACTAGAATTTTTCGGTTACAGATCGAGAAGAAAGTTATGCCAAAGAAATCCACCATCGGGAGCGGAAGCGGAACTCTGGAGGATGAAGACGCTCCGGCAAAGTGTTCGCGAGCGCGACGAAGAAGCCGGACCGAGGAACCTTGCAAAGAAAGCTAGATGCCTGCGCTGTGCTAATTAGGTTCAGGGGTCGGACCCTGAACTTAATTCAGTTTATTTAATGGTTGCTTTCTTTAATTAGTTCTTTATGCTTCATATCGAACCCCGATGAGATAATGTGATTATCTGTTTTCAGAGGGATGCCTTTCCCCTCCGGTCCAAGCGACTGTTTGAGGTTAGGATCCCGCTAAATGACGCCTATTATTTAGTTGACTTTTGATGTTAGTGGAATCCCATCACATATGGTTATGCCACCATTAGGAGAGCACCCGACTAGTCGGGTGTGCCTATTTGGCCAGCATCGAAATCAAAGATGAGATGGAGATCCATTGAACATCAATTGTCAAATCTATAAGCGAGGCGCCATGACTAGTGGGAGTCCTTTCCAGTGAGTCTGACTCTAGGATTAGCTCCAGAGCATTAGCGTGATAACCAATTTTGCAAAGCATCGATACTCTTGGAATATGTAATGTGACCCTTGAATGGAGAAATCCACTTGAGGCAGGGACTATGATATTCCGAGAGTGATTAATGCTAGGCGAAGGGTTTGAACGCTAGTGGGAGCATGGTGTGACCAGGGTCTAGTATTTAGGAGGTCGCTACCTTTGCATTTGCATAAATTCATACTCGCAAAATAACCCTCAGATTTATAAGGGATGCAAGAGAGGACTTTTATAAGATCCTCTGGCCTCCACGGCCAGTCGTTTTGTGTTTGGGTGGGGATGCATAACTTCACACCCCCTAGGGTGGGAGCTGTGTATTTCCATGCCAAATTACTTAATGACCTCCCTGTGGATATGGCGATTACGGGGCCAGGAGAGAAGGGCTTTTCATCCCACCCTAGTGGGGGCCGCATGAACTCCCGTGTCGTAATTACTTAGGCTCGTGGGTAAGCATCCTAAGTACACGTGAGGTATTCATTGCGAAGACAACGGTGATCACGTGGTACTGGCCGAAAGATAACCATGGTCCATCACAGCCCTTAGTTGGCAGATTTGGATAGGGTCAAGGAAAAGGCCCGTGTGAGCGGATTGACGCTGTATGATGCCCCCTAGGGCAGGTACAGTCGATTCCGAGATCTTACATACATGGTTAATTAATCCATGGTAATGACTTCGCTTGAGGGTAGCGTCGACATATGGATATAATTAGCTTGTTTTAAAAATCCATAAAATAAGTTTTTATGCATACTCATTATTCAATCTTTATTTTCAGATGACTAAGTTAGACCCCCTGTCCGCTATCCTAAATGACCACAAACTTACCGGTCCCAACTATGAGGACTGGAAGCGCAACCTGTACCTGGTCCTAAGGATTGGTAAACATATGTCAGCCCTTAATGATCCTGAGCCAGATTTGCCAGGACCCAATGCCACAGAGGCACAGTTAAAGGCATTCACTGACTAGAAGGAATCCAATGAGATATGTAAATGCTATATAATAGCATCATTGCAAACAACTCTGCAGAAGCAAGTCGAGGAGATGCCCGACGCTTCTGACATGATGTTGTATTTGAAGGAGATGTTTGAAGGTCACAATCGCGTTACGCGATACCTTACCATCAAGAAACTCATCGGCACTTAGATGTCCAATGGGACGCTGGTTCGGGAACACATGATGAAAATGTTTGGGTTCCAGAACAAACTAGCTACCATGGACATTGTGCTAGAAGGCGAGGTGATGACAGACATCTTCCTCTCGTCACTATCTGGAGCCTTTGAAGGCTTTGTCACCAACTTTAATTTGAACAAGTTGGCTATGACAAATGCAGAGCTTCTGGGAGCTCTCCAAGCAGCTGAGGATGGCTTCAAGCAGAAGGGCGAAGCACTTCACGTGCAACGCAGATCCTTCAAGAAGCCTGATAAACCTCAGGGCAAGAAACATAAAAGGAAACCTAAGTCATTGCCTGTGCAGGACTCTGATGGAGCCTCTGGGTCTGGAGAATCAAAGAAACCGGGCACGAAGTGCTTCCGGTGTGGCCAGAAGGGTCATTGGAAGAAGGACTGCAAGAAGCCTCAGAATGCTGGTGAAGGTAATCTACAACTCTTAGTTGTTGAATCATTTCTTTCAAGTAATAGTACTTTTGCTAGTTGGATTGTGGATTCTGGATCCACTAACCATGCCTGTAACTCTCTTCAGGGGTTTCGGGAAAGCAGAAGATTGCTTGATGGAGAAGTGACCCTGAGCATGGGAACTGAGGCCGTGGCTGCTGCTGAAGCTATTGGAGATGTTAATCTTAGTTTTTCGAATAATAAGACTTTGACACTTAGAGATGTCTTTTATGTACCGTCCTTGCGACGTAACTTAATTTCTGTTTCTTCTTTAGTTAATGAAGGTTATTCAGTTTATTTTGATGCTTCTGGTGTGTCGTTTAAACTGAATGGAACTTTTATAATAAGAGGAATGGTTCAGAATCATCTCTATGTTGTAAGTCCTAAATTTGAAAAAGATAACATAATAACTTCAGCATTTAATGTTAATTCATCTAAGCGTAAGAATCCTTCGGAAAATTTAACCCACTTGTGGCACTTACGATTTGGGCATATTGCCTTAGATAGGATCCATAGAATGGTGAAGGCCGGGCTTCTGGAAACAGATCCTACGGAGATCCTTCCCACCTGTGAATCCTGCCTGGAAGGCAAAATGACCAAGAGGTCCTTTAAAGGCAAAGGAGTAAGAGCTACCGAGGTGTTAGAGTTAATCCATTCGGATGTATGTGGACCCATGAACGTCAAGGCGATAGGAGGCCATGAGTATTTCATCACATTCATTGATGATTACTCAAGATATGGTTACATTTACCTGATGCATCGGAAGTCGGAATCCTTTGACATGTTCAAAGAGTTCAGGGCTGAAGTAGAAAAGCAGACAGGTAAATATATAAAAACCCTTCGATCTGATCAAGGAAGTGAATACCTATCTGACGAGTTCCTAGGGTATTTGGTGGAGCATGGGATAAAATCCCAGTTAACTGCTCCAGGTACCCCACAACAGAATGGAGTTTTCGAGAGAAGGAATCGAACCTTGTTGGACATGGTTCGTAGCATGATGAGTTACGCCAGTTTACCAATGACCTTTTGGGGATATGCCCTACAAACAGCAGTTTATATTCTGAATCACGTTCCGTCTAAGTCAGTGCCTCTGACCCCTAGAGAACTGTGGTCAAAGCGAAAGCCATTGATACAGCATTTCAGAATATGGGGATGCCCTGCACATGTGCGAAGGGATAAGAGGGAAAAGATGGAATCTAAAACCAGAGTATGCTTATTTGTAGGGTATTCCAAGGAGACCAAAGGTGGTCTATTTTATGATCCTGAGGAAAAGAAAGTGATCGTTTCTACGAACGCCTATTTCCTAGAACAGGATTATATTGTAGACCACAAACCTACTAGTAAGGTAGTTCTGGATGAACTGCTGGGTACTAGTTCAGATAGCGCATCCAAAAGCATAGTGGGAACTGACATTACAGATAATAATATACCAGATACTGTAGAACCTGTTAATCCTGTAACACCACCACCACCTCGTCGCAGTGGGAGAAACATCAGAGCTCCTGACAGATACTATGGAGAAACCTTATTGGTTGATCCAGAGGGTCAGGAGGATGACCCACTGAGCTACGATGAGGCAGTGGGAGCTTCTGACAGCTCTGACTGGCAAAAGGCTATGGAGGTAGAAATTGAATCAATGTCCCATAACGCAGTCTGGACTCCTGTTACACCATCATCCAATATTAAACCTATTGGGTGTAAGTGGGTGTATAAGAAGAAGAGAGGATCCGATGGTATAATAGAGACTTATAAAGCTAGATTGGTTGCCAAGGGTTACACCCAGAGAGAAGGGATCGACTTTGACGAAACCTTCTCGCCGGTAGCTATGATAAAGTCTATTCGGATCCTCCTATCCATTGCAACCCATTATGACTGGGAGATCTGGCAAATGGATATCAAGACAGCATTCCTTAATGGAAATTTGGAAGAAGACATTTATATGATTCAGCCACCAGGCTTTGAGTCAGAGGGTCAGGAACATCTAGTTTGCAAGTTGCAGAAGTCCATTTATGGACTAAAGCAAGCATCTAGAAGTTGGAACATCCATTTTGATCAGGCAATCCAGTCATATGGATTTACTCAAAACGAGGATGAACCATGTGTATACAAGAGGACTGATAAGACCACAGTAGTATATTTGATACTTTACGTAGACGATATTCTGCTCATTGGAAATGATGTAGGAATATTGTCAATGGTAAAGGTCTGGTTGTCAACACAGTTCGATATGAAAGACCTAGGTGAAGCGAGTTATGTTTTGGGGATCAAGGTAACACGTGATCGCCAGAACAGGATTCTCTCGCTGTCACAGGCTACGTATATAGATAAGGTTATGGCTAGATTTGATATGCAAAACTCCAAGAAGGGTTTTGTGCCATTTAGACATGGCGTAAAACTGTCTAAGGAACAATGTCCTAAGACACCTGAGGAGAGAGCAGAAATGCAGAAGATACCTTATGCTTCGGCATTAGGTAGTCTAATGTATGCTATGCATTGTACAAGGCCTGATATCTGTTTCACAGTAGGAATGATGGGTCGGTTTCAGTCGAATCCGGGTCCAGATCACTGGACAGCTGTGAAGTGTATACTCAAGTACCTTCGTAGAACAAAGGACTATGAGTTGGTTTACACTGGACAAGAACTGACACCGATTGGATATACAGATTCTGACTTTATGTCAGATTTGGAATCCAGAAAGTCGACATCAGGTTTTGTGTTTATGCTAGGAGGAGGAGCGGTTAGTTGGCAGAGTGTGAAGCAGAAATGCATCGCAGACTCTACCACAGAGGCTGAGTACGTTGCAGCGTGCGAGGCAGCCAAAGAGGCGGTATGGCTCAAGAAATTCCTTACGGATTTGGGATGTGTACCAGAGGCCCAGTTACCTATTGTGCTTTACTGCGACAATAGTGGGGCGGTAGCACAAGCTAAGGAGCCAAGACATCACCAAAAGGGGAAGCACATCGAGCGCAAGTTCCACTTGATTCGGCAGTTTCAAAAGCAAGGGCGAGTAGCGGTGACGCAGATTGCATCTACAGATAATGTTGCTGATCCTTTCACAAAGGCAATACCTACCAAGGCATTCGAGCGACATGTGGACGCGATGGGAGTCAAAACCGTTTTGCTTCGCTAGACCAAGTGGGAGATTGTAAGGATTGATGTGTTCTAAGCTTGTAAAACTTTATGTTTTGGTCTAATAAAGATTGATAGTTATTAATATATGAGATGCATATAGGTGCGTAACATAGTTACGTGTTCTTTAGAGAACAGAGAGCCATGGTTATATGGTAGTCCACTGAGTTGAAGACTAAGTGGATTGGTCCCGTATAACCTAAATAAGTTCGCAGCTATGATCAGGTTGGTCGCCTCATCATGTTAAGCTGTTGGCGATGACAGTTCATGGGATGTCTTCACCATGGTCATCACCAGGCACAGTGTCTGTGGCTGAACGGAACTAACACGGTGTACAGATCAGTGAGCAGACACTGGTACACTAAGCCGTGTTTCTGCTTAGGGTAAAACGGTCCTAAACCCTGAGGAACCACGACTGATGGACTAACCAGTTGCGTGGTGCTTTGGCGCACCAATGTGTGAGGGTCCATATGCAGTGATCCAAAACCACGGTGTACTGGGTTACCCGGCTGGCGTTGCATTAGCGTGTCACTCCTGCAGGCCATCCACACCCCTGTTGGGAGGTGCGTTCCTTGGTGTGACTTACACTGTACCAAACCCAGGCCTGGTGGTCATCAGTTTGACTGTTGACCGGGTTCGATTACTCGACGGGGTAATCAGAGGTACGATGTATAGGTCAACCTGGAAGGAACCAAGTCATATGATCATTCGAGTCTGACGGTAGTCTTCACCGCTCGAAGTGAATCATGGCATCAAGTGGAGGGACAGCGGGTTTACCACTACTAAGCGGAGAGCAGGGGTATGATGGAGAACATACTAAGTCTGGGTGAATTGGAGTGCAGCCTGCGTCGCACTCTGGGTGGCTACACAGGTTAACTCGAGCTCAGAGGATCGATGGTACACTCGGGTAGTGTGTCGATCGAGCTTGAGTTGGAAGCCATGAACCCCGGTCCCTGATGGTTCCACCTTATCAACATTATGTACGGTTCTTGAACCGTCTCCTCGGAACACCATAAGCAGGAGGAAGAAAGAAGTATACGCTCCGTGTGTGCTTGGCACTAGAGCACGGTAGATGCGTAACTACATACGAGTACTAAGGGTTGAGCCCGGGATTAGTACAGAGTCGTATGTAGTAATCCCTAGCCATAAGTGAACTTCGCTGCATAGGTGCGATGCACCGGGGTATGTTGCGAGTTGACTAGTTGACTTTGCTAGAGGCACCCTCCGGTGGCCTCAGTTAATAGTAAGTAACTAGTAGATATCACTTAAGTAATGGCCGCTAGGTATCGCACGCTAGAAATGGTCAAAATGAGGCGTCGGGGCGTTTTGGTAAAAACCTCACTCTGCCGGACCTCACTGATTGGCCGATCCTAGTGGTGGGACACCTCACTTGGGCCGGCCCTATGATGTAGGGATAAAAATCCCTCATCTATAGGGCCGGCCATATAGATAGGGATGGGGCGATAAATCGGTTAAAATCGAGCCCTAAAAAGTGGGAAAACGGATAAATACGCGGAGAGATAAAAGGGAGATAATGGAGAGATAATGAGAGGTGGTTAATATCCCCTTGGATCCTTATCCAAGGGGTGTTGGCCGGCCCTATAAAGGCACCTATGGGCGCCGGCCCCATGCACCAGAAAAACCGAACCCCCTTCTCTCTTATCTCTCTAGTTCTCTCCATAATCTCTCTCCGTTTCCCGCTTGCTACTTCATCTTCCTCGCGTGGAGTTCTGAAGAAGGAGAAGGGTCGTTCTTCGGAGGCACTCAGAGATCCGAGAGCGACGTTCCGTGCATCGTGTGAGATCGGGTGAACAAGAAGGTAACATCTCTATTCGTACCGTCGGCATCTTCGCGAACGATCTTCCGTCTCCATCGACAAAGAAGACAATCCTCCGCGGTTAAAAGATCCGTACGAAAGGTATGTGTAATCTAACATGTAGATCTAGCGAGCATTATGATTTGCATCCATGCTAGTTAATCATTACGCTAGATTGCCGTTAGGGTTTTTCGATTCTCGTGCATACACATGCACACATATGTAGATTAGTTTCTGTGAAAAATTAAATCGTGTAACGTGCACCATGAACGGTCTTTCGACCGCCAAATCGCTTCCGCTGCGAGCCTCTGACCCGGATTAACATTCAACACTAATATCGATTGGACACACAGGATCTGACTTTGGTGTCAGATGTGCATTCCAGAAAATCAATTTCAGGGATTATTTTTATCTTGGGATTAGAAGCGGTAGTTAGTAGAGTATGAAGCAAGTACATCACAGACTCTACCATAGAGGCTTAGCACGTTGTTGCGTGCGAAGTAGTATATCAGGTGGTAAGGCTTAGGAAGTTCTTAGAGAACTTGGGACGCGTACCAGAGGCTCAGTTATCTGTTATTACAACAGAAGAGCGGTAAGCAAGGTCCGAGGAGACTAGGCACCACCGTGAGGGGAAACCCATCAAGTACAAACTCCACTTGATCTGACAGTTATAGGAGGAAATGCAAGTAGCGGTACTGAGGTGGAATCTACAGACAATGTTGCCAATTCCTTTAGCGAATTCCTGCAAAGGCAGCATGTAGAAGCTACAGAGCTCAACACCGTTATTCCTCGTTAGACCTAGTGGGAGATTTTTAGAATTGGTGAGGTCTACAGCTCGTAAAACCTATAGTTTAGCTATGTATGGTTGATAGTATAGGAATGCATATTGGTACATACCTTAGTACGTGTTTTGATTACAGAACAGAGAGCCATGGCTACATGGTAATCCACTTGAGTGGGAGACTCAAGGGACTGGTCCCATGTAACCTAAATACGTTCGCAGCTCTGATTAGGGTTGGTCGCCCTATCAGGTTAAGCTGTTGGGATGATAGAGCGTGGGTGTCTCCACCACGGTCATTACCAGGCACAGTGTCTATGGCCGAACAAAACCAACACGGTGCACAGATCGATGAGCAGACATCGGTGCACTAAACCGTGTTTCTGCTTAGGGTAAAACGGTCCTAAACCCTGAGGAACCATGTCTGGTGGACTAACCAGTTGTGTGGTGCTTTGGCGCACCAATGTGTGAGGATCCGGATGCAGTGATCCAAAACCACGGTGTACTGGGTTACCCGGCTGGCGTTGCATCAGCATGTCACTCCTGCAGGCTATCCACACCCCTAACGGGAGGTGCGTTCCTTGGTCTGACCTACGTCGTATTAAACCCTGGCCAGGTGGTCATCAGTTGGACTGGTGACAGATCCGGTTGCTCGGAAGAGTAATCGGAGGTACGATGTATGTTGTCAACCTGGAAGGAACCAAGTCATATGAGCTCTCGAGTCTGACGGTATTCTCTACCGCTCGAGTTGCATCATGGCACCAGTTGGAGGGACAGTGAGTTTACCATACTAAGCGGAGAGCAGGGGTATGAGGGAGAACATAGTAAGTCCGGGGGAATTGGAGTGCAGCCTGCGTCGCACTCTGGGTGGCTACGCAGGTTAACTAGGACTCAGAGGATCGATGGTACACTCAGGTAGTGTGTCGATCGAGTCTGAGTTGGAAGCCATGAACCCTGGTCCCTGAAGGTTCCACCTTATCGACATTATGTACGGTTCTTATACCATCTCATCGAAACACAGAACGTAGTTAGAGGAAGCGAGAATTCCAAGCCTACACTCCGTGAGTGCTCTGCACTAGTGCACGGTAGATGCGTAACTACGTGTGTGCACTAAGGGGAAACCCTAGGTTAGTGCAGAGACGCATGTACCAATTCCTTGTCATAAGTGGACTTTGCCACATGGATGCGATGCACCGGGACATTTTGCGAGTTGACTAGTTGACTTCACTAGGGGCACCCTACGGGAACCTCAGAGAATAGTGAAATTACTGGTGCACTTCACTTATGTGTGCCTTGTAAAGTCTCGTACATGAGGAACGGCCAACTAGTGACACAAGCGCGTTTTGGTCATACCATGCGCCACTATGCACTAGGGGGGCCGGCCCTAAGTGTTGAGAGACTGGTAAAGGCCGGCCCTATTAGTTTCAGGAGGTTGTTGCCTCCGATGAAAGGGTCGGTCAAGAGGCTCAGAAAACGGGCTGGTTTTGACTGTTTTCAGAAAACAAGGAAAAGATAGAGATAAAAGAAGAGATATATAGGGAGAGGTTTGAATCAGTCAATCCTATCCGCTAGGCTTATCCGTAAGGATAAAGCCAGCCCTATATAAGGCATAGGGAGAGAGGGGGGGATGAAATTAATGAGCCATGCAAGCCCTAGGGCCGGCCCAAGCCATGGGGGAAACCCTAGCCACCCCCTCTCCTCTCTTCGCATCTCCTCTCTCGTCTCTCTCTCCCTCGCTTGTGCCATTGGATGACGACTCGTCTTCCTAACGTGGTGTTTCGTAGAAGGAGAAAGCTCGTTGTATGGAGGCACTCAGAGATCCATCGACGAGGTGCCGTGCATCGTGTGAGATCGGGTGAACTAGAAGGCGTCTCCCGCAACCTTTTGCTGTCCAGAATCTGCACAGAAAATCAGCGTTGTTTCTGTGATTCCGGGAGCTACACAAGTCCAAACGACGTGAAACTTGTTGTAAAAGTTGCGTATCGAAGTTGGCTACCCGAAGGCCAAATTTCAGCCCAATCGGAGTTCAGAGCAAAAAGTTATGGCCGTCGCACCGAAGCTATGTCGAGCAGATCCGTAGCCCGTCTCCATCAACAAAGAAGAAATTTGTCGCGGTGAAAGATTCCGCACGCAGATATGATCTCTAACAAGTAGATCTAACATAATTAAAATATGCATATATGCTAGATTGTTCTTCCGCGTTAGATCGTCGTTAGGGGTTCACGTAGTTGCCATGCTAGATTCATACACGCATATGTAGATCGTTTCGATGAAAATTTTGATATGTAACGCACACCGCTCACGGTCCTCGGACCTTCACTTTGCTTCCGCTGCGGGCCTCTACCATGGATTTATTTCTAACAGATAGGGCATCCATCATTAAACGAGAGTGAACGGGAAACCCATTGGAGGTCTACAGGATTCGGGGAGGGTTTCTTCTCATTCTAGAGGTGGGTACGGACTATGGTATCTCTTGGGAGGTAATCTATGCGAGGGTTGTGTGAGGGATTGGTAGAAGCTAACAAACATGTAGCCTTGTTTTCCCACAGAAGTCAATCCCTAGCTAGGTCATCTCCCTAGCTAGGTCATTTGTCGCATGAATCTTGTGTGGTTTGCTTGGCTTGTGCTTGTTTCAATCTACTCATGATCAGTGGTGGTTGTCTATCGATGGTGGTTCTCGGCATCTTGAGATTCTTTTCATTGTGCACGCGTGCCTCGATCCGGAACCCAACAAAATAGTGGTGTTAATCACTGGAGCTTTTGCCCAAAATAACCCCCAATTGTCATGTATTACTCAAACTGACTCTTGTTGCTATATGCATTACATTTGTGACCCTCTATAATATTTCAGTCAAATATGCCCTCGGAGTCCCATCGCTTCTCCAAACCCCCTCTATCCTCTACCATCTCTCTCTCTCTCTCTCTCTCTCTCTCTCTCTCTCTCTCTCTCTCTCTCTCTCTCTCTCTCTCTCTCTCTCTCTCTCTCTCTCTCTCTCTCTCGCGGCTCATGGTGTGGTTGCACTGGTAGTTTGGCCGACGGGCAGTGCGCCCATCGAATGGGACAGGCGATCAGACGGGCCCCGACCTCTCTCTCTCTCTCTCTCTCTCTCTCTCTCTCTCTCTCTCTCTCTCTCTCGCTCGCTCGCTCGCTCGCTCGCTCGCTCAAAGTGAAGCGCCACCGGCAAGCAACGTCGGTGGCCTCCGAATCCGGCGGAGGGATGCCTTCAGGTGGGCGAGCGGGCGCACATCTTCGGTAGGAAGTGTGAGGTGAGATTTCTGTGATTTTGGAAACTTGTTCCCTATCTTTATGCAATATAAAGTTCTTTTGTAGTTTAATTCTGATTACCTATCTTTATTTTGAAATGTAATTTCGATTTGAAACATCCAAAATTTCAATATGGGATGAAAAATGATATTTTTTGATAAGTTTTTGTTCAAATTCGACATATTTCATGTTGAAGCACTTCTTTCCTTAAGCACACTCATGGGGATGGCCTTGGTGATTTTTTGATTACATGTGTAGTTTCTTGCGGTTGGCTTCATGCAAGGATTAAATATTAAATTAGTATCCATATTCGAGCAAAGAAATATGAATTGAATATAACAAATAGCTATAATTGGTGAAACAAATTCTAATATAGATGGGTTTTAGTACAACCATATTCAGTGAAAATACATGCAGATTCAAATTTATCTAAAATACTACTACCTATTAATACAAACAAAATGTATTCATATGGATCCCATTTTTATATCCACTTAACAACACTTTTATCATTACTTAAATAAGTAAAGTTTAAGACATAGAAATTGATAGAGCTTCTTGGTTATTTACATTTACGCAAAGACGAAAAAAGTTTTCTCCTTTTTGGTGGATGCAAATATGACGATGAAAATTGTGTTGAAAAATATCATGTTTGTTTTTATGACGATGAAATGGTATCATAATTTGGTTCTAGCATTTGTTGATGTGGAGGCCAATTATCTCAGTGAGTCCTGATTTCATAGTGAATTACTCAAATTCTTTAATAAGATTTATGCAGTGGATTATTGCACCCTTTTGAGATGATTGCTGCAGTAAAAATATCTTGACTCATGTTATGAATTATTAAGTGAAATTAATCTTTATGTTGGTGGCTAGGAGTCACATTTTAAAAGTATGGTTAGTAAAACTCATACAAAATAATGAGGTCCTTTGGTTGTGTTATCCTGATGTCCATAGCTTATTTAAATTTAATTTTCTTATCAATCATGGCATGGTAATTATTAATTCTTAAGCTGTTACTTGTTTTTTATATATATTTATCGGTGAAGGCTTATTAGTATACATCATTAGCTAGTGTCATGCTGTTGGATTGTTTGACAATTCCATTTGGGTTTCATTGCTTGATTAATAATTTATGATACAAACTTTCTGATTTTGTTTTCGTGGGGTATTGGAAGATGGGTATATTGTTTGTTGGTTTTTCAAGAAGAACAATCCTCCTAATTCGATGCTCGAAGGCCATTGCAATCAGTCGAGAACAAGCTGATTCTCCTCATTGGATAAAAAATATGACTTTCAGATGCTTTTTAATTAGTTGTATATCTTGAGAAAATACATGTTGATTGACACCACATATATATTGTAATCCAATTACTTTATTTGTAAGTGGTGCAAGTCCATTATGGATGAATTAATAAATGATGTTTTCTTTGTTGGTGAATGAATGCAAATTGTTCTTTATTTGCGGATAAAATGCAAGCTAGTCTTGTGGAAAAACTAAATGCAACCAATGTAAATAACTTATGTTACATGAAAAACTAGACAAAACCAACGCAAAACACTTCGTTACAGGAATAACTGGACACAACCAATGAAAATCACTTTTGTTACATGAAAAACTAGACGCAGCCAATACAAATAAGTTGTGTTACATGAAAAACTAGATGCAACCAACATAAATCACTTGCGTTACATGAAAAACTGGTCACAGCCAACACAAATCACTTGCATTACATGAAAACTGGACGCAACTAACGCAAATCACTTGCATTACATGAAAAACATGACGCAATCAACACAAATCACTTGCGTTACAGAAAAAACTGGACGCAACAAACGCAAATCGATCGATCACTTACGTTAGAGGAAAAACTAGACACAACCAATGCAAATAACTTGCGTTACAAGCAAGAGGGGAAAAACCACAGTTGAGGAAAAGGGTAAATGATCGCGTGCGGTGAGGTTCATGTGTAATGGGGGTCTCAAAAGTAATGCATAAAGCAACAATGGGTCGGTTTGAGCAATACGTGATAATTGAAGGTCATTTTGGAAAAAACCTCTAACCACTGGGATACAATAGTAGTTGTGGAACAGTGAAAAGTACCCGGAATAGCGGTAAACCGAAAGGGTTTAACTAGGGCATCGGGGTGTTTAGGGATGGGCTTAAGGCACCGGGAGTAGCCAGTGGGGATGTCCAGCAGTGACCGGAAGGAGAAAGGGATAGCGGCTATAGAGGGGATTCTGACGAGGGTCACCGCCTCACCGGTGGCCGCCGGATCGAGCGCGGAGGAGAGATGGATTTCGACGACAACACTGAGGCAGACGAGGAGATGGGGTTACCCTCGGCGGGGCCGAGCTACGAGGCGCCGCCGGGGAACTCAGGGAGAGGAGGTGACGCGGCGAGGTCATGGAACCGGAGGGTGAGCGGAGGAGGAGGGAGGTACCAGGAGTGCCTGAAGAACCACGCGGTGAGCCTCGGCGGGCACGCGGTGGACGGCTGCGGGGAGTTCCTGGCGGCGGGGCATGAAGGGACGCTGGACGCGCTCCGCTGTGCAGCCTGCAACTGCCACCGGAACTTCCACCGCTGGGATGCCGGGGGAAGCGAGGGAGCGGCGGCCGTTGGGTTCCACCACCAGTTCTCCCCATACTACCGCACCCCGGCCGGTTACCTGCACCACCACATGGCGGCTACGGCGGCGCACCACCGCCACAGGTCGCCGCCGCTGGTGTTGCCGTCGACGTCGAGTGGAGGGGGCCACGGCCGCGACGACCAGGAGGACGTGTCGAACCCACTCGGCGGCGGGTCCGGGTCGGGGACGAAGCGTTTTCGGACCAAGTTCACGTCGGAGCAGAGGGACAAGATGGCGGAGTTCGGCGAGAGGGTGGGGTGGCGGATCCAGAAGCACGACGAGGCGGCAGTGCAGCAGTTCTGCCGAGAGGCTTGCGTCAAGCGCCACGTCCTCAAGGTCTGGATGCACAACCACAGGCATACCCATGGTAAGAAGAGCACGGATTCACTGAGGTTATAACCTCAGGTCACAGAGACAGGTGAAAACCACAGCCGTTCATTTCTTGCCGGTCGGGGCTGAGTGTGATTCATCATTTGGGGGCTGGGTGTGATGGACGGTTGTGATTCAGCTTTGACCTATCTGATCCAGTAACTGGTAAGAAACCCTAATTTTACCCCTGTTGTGAATTAGGGTTTTCTCATCTTGCCTTCTATCTACCCTTTCTCTTTTCTCTGGTAGTTCAATTGTATATATGTATTTCTACCGACGGGGGGAGAAAGCTTGGTTGTTTTTCGGCCCTACAAATGTTTTTCAGGCAGCCAAGCCGCGGCATTTGATGGCCGCAATGGCCACCGTCGCAGGAGGTTTTTCAGGCCATGGCTGCCTCGTTCGATTCGGGCTTTTGCAGGGGCTAGCCTCGTCGCGGAAATTGAATTGTGCTTAATTTTGCAGCGGTCTAGCCGCAGACGAAATAAAAGTGTCACCCCATACCAACTTAGTTATTAATCAATGTTGTTAATTAAGCCTTTGGGCTTCATCTACTTATTCTGTTGCGAAGACTCGAAGGCTTTCGGCACCGATACTAACTGCCGCATTAGACACCCTTTTTTGACAGACCACCAATTTTTCGGTGACCGGGAATTGACCGCCGAGTATGACATCTTTTCCGGCGGGGTGGATGGCCGCCAATGAGTTATGACATCGAATAAGGTGTTCTCGGTCGTAGTGGGGGTTGCTTCTAACGCACTGGTGGGAGTTGGGAGGATAAGGGGGAGGGGGGGGAGTGGGGAGTCAGTGGGGAGAGGTTTGATCTGGACTAGTGTGAGGTGATGGGAGCTGTTTGGTTCCTTCTCTTTCTCTCTCTCCTCTTCACTATCCTGTTCTTTTGATCCGTTGTCTATGTATCCCATTCAGACAACGTTTCCTCGAGCTGTTTTATGCAATTAGTGCTCTTGCAGGTGTGTTTCTCGTACATAGGTATCATACAACAAAAATATGTCAGAAATAGAGATAGTCATAAGCTCCAAAGGAAAGCTCCCCTATTGCAACAAGGTGGAAGTTTGATGACGGCCGGCCCTAGAGAGAGAGAGAGAGAGAGAGAGAGAGAGAGAGAGAGAGAGAGAGAGAGAGAGAGAGAGAGAGAGAGAGAGAGAGAGAGAGAGAGAGAGAGAGAGAGAGAGAGAGAGAGAGAGAGAGAGAGAGAGAGAGCATTCTGAAAGGCATTAGGGGTAGAGGATGTGATCTTTAATTATGAGAGTAATTGAATGGAGAGCCACATAAATTTTTCCTTCATACATGATACAAGAGATTTTGGGGAGAATCGATCAATCCTCATATTAGACCAAGGGCCAAATATATAGATGATACAAAACAAGAAGAAGGGGTATCCTATACAGGTAATCTACGGGTATTTGTATCTCAACACAGTACACTAT
Source organism: Chamaelirium japonicum (assembly GCA_947650365.1). Classification (NCBI taxonomy): domain Eukaryota; kingdom Viridiplantae; phylum Streptophyta; class Magnoliopsida; order Liliales; family Melanthiaceae; genus Chamaelirium; species Chamaelirium japonicum. Next base: position 86,850,798 of record OX393549.1, read on the forward strand.
CACTAACAGCCCCCCTCAAACTCAAGGTGGGTCATGCACCATGAGTTTGCTAAGCAGAAACTGAAAATGTGGAGCAGGGTGTGACTTCGTGAAGAAATTACCAATTTGTTCTCTAGAGGAAACAAAGGGGAGAGAGATGGTCCCGGCCTCATACTCCTGGCGAGAGTAGTAGCAATCGAGCTCGATGTGCTTCGTCCTCTCGTGGAAGATCAGGTTGGTGACAATCTGTATTGCACTCCCGTTGTCACAGTGAAGGGTTGTAGGTCCAGAGATCTCAACCCCTAGATCTCCAAGAAGATGTCGCAAGTGAACGATCTCTTTGGTAGTAGAGGCCATGTCTCGAAACTCTGCTTCAGTACTCGAGAGAGAGACAACGCTCTGCTTCTTGCTACGCCATGAGATGAGAGAATCTCCAAGAAACAGGCAATAGCCGGTAGTCGATCGATGAGTGGTCGGATCACCAGCCCAATCAGTATCCGAGTAGGCACGTAGGGCCAGAGGAGAAGTCGATGATAGGAAGAGCGATCGGGTGATAGTGCCTCGGAAATAACGGAGAAGCCGAAGAAGGGCAGCATAGTGAGCAGAGCGAGGGGCTTTGACAAACTGGCTGACGATGTTAACGGCGTGAGCAATGTCGGGCCTGGTGATGCAGAGGTAAACCAACTGACCAACGATCTGTCGGTACCGAGTAGGATCTGAGAGAGGTTCACCGTCGGTAGGACGAAGCTTCACGTGAACCTCGAGAGGGGTGATAGCAGAGCGATCATTGAAAAGTGTAGCTCGGCTGAGGATGTCAGCTATGTAGTTTTGCTGGGATAGCAAATCCCTTGCTCACTGTGGGCGATCTCTAGCCCAAGGAAGTAGCAAAGAGGACCTAAATCCTTCATCTGGAATCGGCATCGAAGATGCTGCTAAAGGAAAGTGATAGCAGCGGAGTCATCACCTGTGATGATCATGTCGTTGACGTATAATAGGAGAATCGCCCGGCCCTGAGGAGATGACCGCACAAATAGCGAGTGGTCCTGCGAGCTCTCAATGTAGTCGATCTCGGTGACGGCTCGTCGGAAATACTCAAACCAAGCTCGAAAGGCTTGTTTAAGCCCGTAGATAGCTCGACGGAGGTGATAAACATGCTGGGGAGGAGTATGCAAACCAAGGGGTGGCTGCATATAGACGATCTCTGAAAGATCACCATGGAGAAAAGCATTTTTCACGTCCATCTGGAGAAGTGGCCATCGGCGAACTGTTGCAACTGCCTGGAGTGCACGAACGGAGGTCATCTGAGCTACAGGTGTGAAAGTCTCCTCATAGTCTATTCCGTATAGCTGAGTGAAGCCATGGGTCACCAATCGAGCCTTGTGCCGCTTGATGGAACAATCAGGTCGCCGCTTGACCTTGTAGACCCATCGGCAACTTACATGCTCAATACCAACAGGAAGGGGGACAATATCCCAAGTCTGAGTCTGATCAAATGCGTGAAATTCCTCGCTCATAGCCTGCCACTGAGGGGACTAGACGGCCTCCAGGTACGACCGAGGCTCCTGGTCTATGTGAAGGGCTGTAAGAAAGGCTGTAAACTGAGGCGAGTAGGAGGTGATCGTGGCAAAACCAAAACGGTCAGGTGGGCCAGAGCTAAAGCTGAAGTGGTCAGGTGGGTGGTGCTCGCGCTGAGGATAGCGGGGCGACGGACGAGGATCCACGACCGGTGACGTCGGACTGGGCATAGCAGGCGGAGTACCATGGACATCGGGAGTATGAAGAAGACCTATGAAAGCAATCGGTGATAGAGGAGAGGAGGGGACGAAGGAAGGAGTGGTGTTAGAGAAAGACTTTGTGGAAGAATCAATGGAAGCAAGGGGAGAAGTAGAGCTGGGCGAAAGAGGTGATAGAAGAGGCTCGAGAGTCAGAGACAGAGTGGGAGGAGGCTCCAAGAAGATGAGGTCCTAAGCTGTAGAGGAGTCGTAAGGGGCATCCTTGACGAAGGAGATGTGTCGAGAGATGCGAAGGCGATGAGTCAAGGGGTCATATCAACGATAACCCTTGTGCTCGGCACTGATTCCAAAGAGGACGCATTTAACTACACGTTCGGACAGCTTCGTGCGCTCATGAGATGGAAGGAGAACGAAACAGGTGCACCCGAAGGTACGAAGCAGACTGTAGTCAGGAGGGGAAGAGAAAAGGCGCTCGTAGGGAGATGCACCACCCGGGAGAACAGACGAAGGGGTGATGTAGATAAGGTTGACTGAGGTCAAGACAGCCTCAGCCCAGAAAGTGTGTGGAACGGAAGCAGAGAGAAGAAGAGCATGCGATGTCTTAAGGATGTGACAGTGCTTCCTCTTGGCTACTCCGTTTTGCTCGTGTGTGTGAGGATAGGAGTGCTGGAATAGGGTCCCATGGGATTGAAGAAGTGTCCGCATAGCAGTGGAGAGGTACTCAAGGGCGCAATCAAACCGAAAGGTCTTGATGCGACAATCGAACTGTGTGTGGACCATCAAGGTGAAGATCTAGTAGACCTGAGAAACCTCAGAGTGGTGCTGAAGAAGGTAGACCCAAGTATATCGACTGAAGTCATCGATGAAAGAGATATAGTAGCGATAGCCACACATCGAAGGAAGAGGTGCAGGACCCCAGATGTCGGAGTGCACTAGGTCAAAAAGAGCATAACACTGAAAGATACTAGAAGGAAAAGATAAGGCTTTAGCTTTGGCAAGCTTGCAACCGGTACATGCAGATAAAGAAGAAAAAGAGCAATGACCTAGAGCTCCAGTCTGGAGTAAGCTCTTAAGTCGAGACTCAAAAATATGACCGAGTCTTCGGTGCCACAAGTCGACATCGGGAGAAGCTAAACTACAGACGCCAGAAGGAGGAATAAGGGAAAGATGAAGATGCTCGAGGTGGTACAGCCCGCTTGACTTATGACCAGTGCCAATCACCCGTCCGGTACGTGGATCCTGCACAACACAAGAAGAAGGGGAAAATGTCACAACACATCCAGAGTCACAGAGGCTGCTAATATAAATGAGCTGCATGCAAAGCTAGGGGACATGCAACACAGTGGTTAAAGAGAGACGACTGCTCGGCTCTATAGTGGCGGTAATCGATCCACACTGCAAGATGGCTAAAGAAGAGCCATCAACAGTATGTATCGACGAGATGTGTGGTACCGGTCGGTAATCGGTAAGCAGGGAAGCATTGGAAGTCATGTGATAGGAGGCCCCAGAGTCCAGAATCCAAATAGCAAAGGTACCGGGAGTGGCTAAGTGAGCAGAGAAACTAGAGACGTTGGAAGCCTCGGCGGAGCTGAAGCTCGCCTGCTGGTCTAGGCGGAACTGGAGCTGTGCAAGCTACTGCTGAAAGAGTTGAGTAGTTCAGGAGCATCCAAGGAACCCCGGGGTGATGATGGAACCGTGCGAGGAGAGGACGGAGCAGTAGCAGTAGCAGTAGTAGCAATAGAGCCAACGGGTCGACCACGTCCTCGGGGTCCCTACCTCTTCTCGGGATGCAGCTTCCAACATATGGTGACAACATGACCTGGTTTGTGGCAGTGAGTGCATACAATCCGATCACGACCAAAAGCAAAAGTAAAAGAGATAGCCGGGGCTGCAGCAATGATGCCAGTGTGGCTGAAGGGGGACGGAGGGGCCTTGGTGGCAATGGTACGCAGCCTGGTCTCTTTGGCGATGAACTCAGCAATGACAGCATCCAAGCATGGAAGTGGGTCTCGGTGGATCAAGGCGCCAGCAAGTGGGCCAAACTCTGATCGAAGGGCCATCAGGAACTGGTAAAGTTGACGGTGCTCCCAGAAGGCTTGGTGGGCGGCACGATACTCGGGGAGAGACGGGAGGTACCAGTGACTGAAGCTCCCGCCAGTAACCACGCATCCGCGTATGAAATTACTGGATCGTACGATTGTCCTGCTGTTCGGACTGGACCTGGGAGAAAAGAGAATACTCGCGAGCACCGTTAGGCTCCATGAAGCGCTCAATTAGGGAGCACCATATAGCTACGGATGCTCCAAGGGCGGCGAGGTCAGCGTGCATCGTCATCGACCAAAGCAACAAGGTAGGCGATGACTCGTGCATCACGAAGGCGCCATGCTTGAAGGGCGGTGAGAAAATCCAGACTCGGTGCCGAGGTAGTGCCATCGAGTAATCTAAGGAGGCCACGTCCAAGAAGTGTGGTCTGGACAGTGGCTACCCATGCTTCCTAGTCGGCGGAGGAGGCGAGAGGGAAGTCCGTCGAGCTCGGCAGGAAGTCACGAGTATACTCGAATGGGAGGCTCTCAGAGTGCAGTGGCACGGGCAGAGGGGCATCTACGGAGGAGTCGGCCATGGCGGCTCACTCGGTGCCGAAGTGGATCTGTCGGATCTGGGGTCGAAAGGGAGAGCAGATCTGGTCGGAGAGATCGGAAGAGCAACAGATCCATCTGGCGCGATCTCATCGACGAAGTGCAATAGACCCGTCCGACGAGGGTCAATGCAAATAGAGAGGAATCCGACGAGGTCGAACAGGGGTCGCAGAGGAGGTGCAGATCTCAGATCTGATGTCGGATCGGATAGGCAAGAAGTCGCCGGATCTGATCGTTGGTCGCAGAGGAGGTACAGATCTAGGCTGGAGACGTGCTCGCCAGAGAGAGGTCATCGGTTGACTGGGCTGGATCTGGATGCGGCCGGAGTCGAAAGGGAGAGTAGATCTGATCGGAGAGCAAGGGTCAGATTTGACGGAGATGAAGCCGGCCGGATGTGTCGTGCAGAGGAGGTGCAGATCCGGATGTGTCGACCCGTTGGCTCCCCCGGCTGTGGGTCAGATCCGACGGAGATGAAGCCGGCTGGATGTGTCGGACTGGATCTGGTAGGAGATCATTGCTCGTCAATCTGGTCCCAGATCTGAAAGGGAGGAGGAGATGCAGCCGGCCGGGTCAGACGTCGATCCAGATCTAGGCTGGATCTGGATGCGGCCGGAGTCGGAAGGGAGAGCAGATCTGGTCGGAGAACTCAGATCGAAGCCGAAGAAGGACCTCAAATCTGAGAGGACACGGGGTCATCGGATCTGAGGAAGGGCAGCTCGTTGGCTGAAGAGGAGCTCTCAGATCTGGCGGTAGGGGATCTTGAGGTTGTCCGAGGAGGGGCTCGAGGTTAGCTCTGATACCATGATACAAGAGATTTTAGGGAGAATTGATCAATCCTCATATTAGACCAAGGGCCAAATATATAGATGATACAAAATAAGAAAAAGGGGTATCCTATACAGGTAATCTACGGGTATGTGTATCTTAACACTGTACACTATCACTATCAATACACATTGAAGTTAGGTCATGTTGGGGATGCGATCGCGCCAAATGATCTAAGCAGAATTTCGTCGAACACGTTGTGTGCACCGCACCCAGATTGTAGCTGTGCTTAGGAGATGAATATATCAAACAACACCACACAACAACAAAAAACACAATCACAAGAGAAACACAATGATTTATGTGGTTCACCCAAACGGGCTACGTCCACGTGATGTAGGTATGGCAGCGGTGCGGTTTAAAACCGAGAACCGTAGTAAACCTCACCACATGGTACGGTTTTGGTTTGACAAAATATAAAACCGTCGCGATGCGGTGCGGTTTCGGTTTGCGGTTTCATTGTTGCAATACGGTTTCAATTTTGCTCAAAATCGCACCGTTTAGACCATTATAATGATAAACCGCGGTGTACCGCACCACACCGCACCGCATGGTGTGGTTTCGGTTTTACATAATGGTACACTGTCGCGGTGCGATGCGGTTTCGGTGTGGCGGTTCGTTGTTGCAGTGCGATTTTGGTTTAGTCCAAAACCAAACAGTTGCCATCTCTAATAGGATGAGCTTGTAGCTCGGGACAAGCTTCTACAGAAATGACAGCACGGAACAATGGTATACACTTGACTCCTTGAACCTTGCTCCAACAAGATCTTCACTCACCTTCTCCTAAGATTTAAAGTTAGAACCCTAAAACCAACTCCTTCCTTCTCCCTCATCTTCTTTCTATTCTTCTTCCTCTCTATTTCTCTCTACTTGTCAAAAAGAAGAAAATAGGAAAGAAAGTGAAAAAGTGATAAAGATAGAATAACTGAACACATACTCCAAAACACCCAATAAAGTCCTTTTATGACTACTCCTTTGGGTCAAAGAAAGTCCCTCAATTGGGCCGGGCCCACAAGGGGATGGACCCAACCCAACAATCTCCCTCTCCAGACCCATGGAGAGGGAGATGTCGCCTCAACGTCAAGTCATGCCAACTAGCCCTTGATAGAACTCGTGCTTATTCTTTGTCATGATCTTCGTCAACATATCCGATGGGTTCTTGCTCGTATGAATCTTCTCGAGCTCCATGTTCCCTCTTCAATCACGTCACGGATCCAATGATAGCGAACATCAATATGCTTCGTACGCCCGTAGTACGTCGCATTCATGCTTAACTCAATAGCACTTTGGCTAACAGTGTAGAAGAAAATTCTCTTGCTTCATATCCAACTCTTGGAGAAAATGCTTCAATCATAGAAGCTCTTTCCTGGCTTCAGTGATGGCAATGTATTCCGCCTCGGTCATAGACAAAGCAACGCACTTTTTTAAGTTAGATTACCAAGACATGACTCCCCCCGCAAAAGTGAAGACATAACCCGAAGTCGATCTCCTATTATCAATGACCCTGCCATATCCGAATTGGTGTACCCATCCAAAATTGGATTTGCACCTCCAAGACATAAGCAGAACTTCGAAGTACCCACCAAATACCTCAAAATCCACTTGACGGCTTCCCAATGCACCTTTTCTGAAATTGTAAGGAATTTGCTCACTATTCCAACGCCATAAGTTATATTAGGTCGAATACATACCATAGCATACATCAAAGTCTCCACAGTCGACGAGTAAGGAATAAACGACATCTCCTTCTTACCCTCTTTGGTAGTCGGTGACATCTTCGAACTTAGCTTGAAATGGCTAGTAAGATGCGTGCTAACCGCTTTGGCATTTTTCATATTGATCCAAGCCCCTGGTTAACATAGACTTCTTGTGACAACTACAACTTGTGCGCCTTCCGATCTTGCACAATCTTCATGCCCAATATGTGTTGTTCCGGCCCCAAATTTTCATATCAAAGGACTCAAACAAGTCCATCTTTAACTTGTTAATCATGCTCACATTCTGGCCCACAATCAACATATCATCAACGTACAGAAGTAGAATAATGAAATAGGTCTCTGTGAAGTACCTCACATAGACATAATGATCGACAAATATTCTCTTGTACTCATGACTGACCATGAAGGAGTCAAACTTCTTGTACCATTTCCCCGGAGTTTACTTGAGGCCCTAAAGACTCTTCTTCAACTTGCATAATAAGTTCTCTTTGTCTTTCACCACGAAATCTTCCGGTTGCTCCATGTAAATCTCATTATCAATCTAGCAATGAAGCAATGTGGTCTTCATATCTAGTTGTTCGACCTCAAGGTCCAAGCTTGCCGCCAAACCCAACACAACCCGGATGGATGTCATCTTCACAACGGGAGCGAAAATCTCGTTGAAGTCAATGCTATCCTTTTGCTCAAATCCTTTCACCACAAGACAAGCCTTGTACTTGACAATCTTGCCGGCACTATCTTGCTTGAGCTTGCAGACCCACTTATTCTTCAACTTTCTTTTCCCCTTTGGCATCTCAACCAACTCATAGTTTTCATTCTTGTGCAAAGATGACATGTTCTCTTCTATGGCCTTCATCCAATTATTCTTCTCCTTATGGCATAAAACCTCTTGTAGGCTCCCCGGCTCTCCCTCACTAGTAAGCAAAACATACTTATCCCTTGAGTATCTCTTAGATGGTTAATGCACCCTTTCCAAACCTACAAACTTGAGGCTCTTCTTGCGAGGGTGGAAGCTCTTCTTGTTCATGCTCTTTATTTTTGGTTGGCCCATCAACAACTGGTTCTTCTTCATAACCCTCTTCCACCTCTTCAACATGAGGCAGTGGAGGAGAGACCTGAGTGGTGTCGAGTTCATCTAACTCGGCTCTCTTTGGCTTCACGGCTTTTCCAAATCGGCAATAGTTTGGTCCTCATAGAAGACCACATCTCGGCTTCGCACGACCTTCTTCGTCTTTGGATCATACAACCGGTAGCCAAAATTCTCATCACCATAGCCTATAAAGATGCAAGGGCTTGCTCTCTCATCAAGTTTCGATCAGTTCTCCTTCGGTACATGAATGAGCATCTTGCACCCAAACACCTTCAAGTAGGAGTTGGATATATTTTTCTTTGTCTACACCCCTTCCGGAATTTCACCTTCCAACAGACCCGAGGGAGATCGGTTGATGACATAGCAAGCGGTGCAAGTGACTTCTCCCCAAAATGCCTTTGGTAGCTTCGCTATTGAGAGCATGCACCTCACCTTCTCCATAATGGTCCGGTTCATCCTCACCGCCACTATGATTTGTTGTGGAGTGCGAATGATGGTCTTCTCATACCGTATCCCAGATCTAGCACAATAGCCTTCAAACTTTTGATGTGTACTCACCTCCGTTGTCACTTCGGAGGCACTTCAATAGCTTACCAATCTCACGTTCAACCTTGGTATGGAACTTTTTGAAACAACCAAACACTTCATCTTTGTGGCGGAGGAAGTAAATCCACATCTTCCTTGAAGCATCATCAATGAAAGTGGTAAAGTACCGCCTCCTACCTAGTGTTTCCACATCAAATGGCCCACACACATCGGTGTGCACAAGCTCAAGTAGCTTCTTCTTTCTCTTTGATTGCCCTTGGAATGAGATCCGGTGATGCTTTCGAAATAATCAATTATCACATGAACCAAAAAACATAGAGTCGGCCAGCTTTGGAAGAGATGAGCTTCTTCTTGCTTAGAATCTCCAATCCTTTCTTGCTCATGTGTGCAAGCCACCAGTGCCACAAGTCTGGTGTTGCTTCTGTCATACAAATACCTTTCGTGCACACACTTATTGTCGTCTTGTACAAAGTGCAACAAGCTGAGATTTGGCTTTTGCCCCTACCATAAAGCCATTCGTTAGCTTCCAAGTATCATTGCCGAAATAGTTGGCATACCCTTGTCAATCCAAAGCTAGGCCGGACCAAGTTGAGGCGAAGGTCAGGTATGTGCCTAACATCCTTCAAAGTCAAGTTGTATCCCGTATTTATTTTAATGCATACATCTCCTATACAATGGATCTTGGAGATGCTACTATTCCCCATCTTCACATTGTCAAAGTCTCTTGCCTTGTACGTAGTGAAGAGATCCTTCCTCGGTGTGACGTGGTAGGATGCCGCCGTGTCAAACACCCATTCGATCTCATTATCATAAGCATGTAGACACTCTCTCCCATCAATCAAGATGGCAACGTACTCAATCTCCTGTGATGGTGGCGGAAGTACCTTCCGTCTTTTCTTGAACTTTGCCTTATTTTATCTCTTTCTTGAGATTGAAGCAAATTTTTTTCATGTGGCCCTCCATACCACAATGGTAGCAAGTGAACTTCCCCTTGGACTTGCATCTTCCTCGAGATTGTCCACGCCCATGAGGTAGGTCTTCAGTTTTTTGCTTCTTTCCATTGTCTCATGGACAAGTGCTTATGGTTAATTGATCCTCGTCAGTGGCGTTCCTCTTTGTATCTTTATTTAGGAGGAAACTTTTTACCATACTTATTATGAACTTCTATCCAGAGCAGAGTTGATCACGGATACCACCAACATCTACTAACTATTCAGTAGAGAGCTTAGGAGAAGCATCGCTTGTAACTCTTCATCAAACGCCATATTTATTGCTGACAATTAATTCACAATGCTTTGAACCTCATTTAGGTAATCCAAAATTGATCTTCCTTCCTGATACTTCGAGTTGGCAAGCTTCCCGATAAATAGCGCCTTGTTCCGCACGGTTTTCCTCTCATACCGTTCTTGAAGCTTGCTCCACCACTACACCAATTTGAGAAATAAACTACATAAATAAACGACGAGCAAAATTTGTCGGTGACATCTTGACAGTCAATTCATATTTTTTAGTTATAAAAAATGATAGGCATTGAAAAATGACAGACTAAAAAACGACTGTCAGTCCCCATCATTTTTCAACAGTATTGGTGTAGTGCACATGGTGTAGGCCAATTTCTCTCCCGCAGTATGGTGACACACACTAATGTCCAATTACTTGTGGATAGTTCCGATGGTCATTCGATTCATCACCCTCCATTGCTCCTCGGTTAGATCATCTGGCTTATTCCCATATCTCTTTCAATAGGTAGGTAGAGATTTTTGCAATAAAGAATGTCCACCATCTTGTCATTCCCAATCGCCTAATTGCTTGCATTAAGGTAAAACATCCAGCCATCATTGTTGTTGGTGTCCTCTATCTCGATCTAAGAGCAACCCTTGCTTGAACCCAAGCTCTGATACCACTTGTTGGGGATACGGTCGTGCGAAATGGTATAAGCGGAATTTCACCGAACACGTTACATGCACTGTACCCAAATCGTAGTTGTGCTTAGGATATGAATCAAACAACGTGCACCATACAACAACAAAAAACACAATCACAAGAGAGACACAATGATTTATGTGGTTCACCCAAACGGGCTACGTCCACAGGATAAGCTTGTAGCTTGAGGCGGCATTCTCTAACCATGGCGGCACAGAACAATGGTATACACCCGACTTCTTGAACCTTCCTTCAATAAGATCTACACCAACCTTCTCCTACGATTCAAAACTAGAACCCTAGAACCAACTTCTTCCTTGAGTCTGTAGTTTAATACCAAAAATCCAATACTTTGTGAGATGGTGGTTTGGTGTTTACACATGTGTCTGTGGTTTTCAAAGGCGGCCGTGAAATATGTGTTGGCACCAGTGTTGGCACCAATAGTGTTGGTTGTTAATCCTGATACGATATATATATATATATATATATATATATATATATATATATATATATATATATATATATATATATATATATATATATATATATAGAGAGAGAGAGAGAGAGAGAGAGAGAGAGAGAGAGGAAACGGGAAATGAGCTGCCAACCCATTTTGACGAAATGGGCAGCCACCTATTTGAAGGCCTTAGGAGTTTTAGAATGTGCTGATTTTTTGTGAGCATAAGCACCTTATCGTAGATAGAAACCCACAAAAAATCAGCACATTCTAAGACTCCTAGCTGCTTCAAATTTTAAAAGTTTTATCAAACGTCTGTTGTAACGCTTAATCTGAAAGGTAACATTTGATGCCCCTAAAAGTTTTAGAATGTGCTGATTTTTTGTGGGTGTGCTATCTAAGGTAAGGTGCATATGCTCACAAAAAATCAGCACATTCTAAGACTCCTAAGGGTGTCAAATGGGCGGCTGCCCATTTCGTCGAAATAGGCCGCCAGCCTATACCTCGTATCCTCTCTCTCTCTCTCCCCCTCTCTCCCTCTCTCTCTCTTTCTCTCTCTCTCTCTCTCTCTCTCTCTCTATATATATATATATATATATATATATATATATATATATATATATATATATATATATATATATATATATATATATATATATATATATATATATATATATATATATATATATATATATATATATATATATATATATAAATGTTATAATGCGGCATGCGGTATGTGTGGCACTGCACATCAGCCATCTGATGCACCCGATGCGAGCAACGCATGCATGCTGCGGTGCATCAGACGACTGACGTGCGGTGCCGCACGTACCACATGCCGCATGATATATATATATATATATATATATATATATATATATACATATATATATATATATATACATATATATATATATATATATATATATATATATATATATATATATATATATATATATATATATATATATATATATATATATATATATATATATATATATATATATATATATATATATATATATATATATATATATATATATATATATAGTAGTGATACATTGCGGCCGGTAACGTGCGGCCACCCTTCCGGGGTATATTTGAAATTTTTTTTTGGGGTTTGATCACCCACCCTTGGATAGCACACATAAAAAATTTCTGCTTGATCCAAGGCTTGTAGGCCGTCCAAATGTGATCGACTTTTATTGGTCATTCATTTTTGTCATCGTTTTGATCAACATATTTGGACGGTCTACAGGTCTTGGATCGAGCTGAATTTTTTTGTGTGTGCTATCCAAGGGTGGGTGATCAATCCCAGAAAAAAAAATCCAAAAATACCCCGGAAGGGGGTGCCGCACGTTACCGGCCGTAATGTATCACTACCCTCTCTCTGTCTCTGTCTCTCTCTCTCTCTCTCTCTCTCTCTCTCTATATATATATATATATATATATATATATATATATATATATATATATATATATATATAGAGAGAGAGAGAGAGAGAGAGAGAGAGAGAGAGAAAGAGGCCCCCTCTAGTGCACACCTTTGGTGCGCACCTTTGGTGCGATCCGAGCACCATGGGCCGTCCAATTTAATTTGTATAGCTGTGGTGCATTGTTTGTTTGGTGCAAGCATCACACCTATACATATGTTTGTTCTCTAACACAATACATTGTGGCGCTCTATTGCACATGTTGCACTGCTTCCAGTGCATATGTTGCCCTATACGGAGCACAACAAACATCATATATTGCTGTACTCCGTGAAGGGGGTTGCAGCACTTCCAGTGCATATGTTTCTGATTTGGGTCGTAGGGACTGGGTCGCACCAAAGGTGAGCACTTAAGGGTTTCTAAAAGGTTTTGTCGATCGTCCGTTTTAATCGTTAATTTAAAGAGCACATTTGGCAAACGTAGAGGCTTTATAATGTGCTGATTTTTTGTAGATGTGCTATCTAAGACAAGGTGATTATGTTAAAAAAAAATCAATAATATCTTAAATCTCTATCTAACGATTTGGAAATTGGTGTAAAAATTTGAGTGCAAAAATAGTCTCCCCCGATCTTGACCCATATATATGGGTTAGGATCAATAGACACTGTTTTTGCACTTAATTTTTTACATTGATTTTCAAGTGATTAGATAAAGGTTTCAGAAATTGTTTAATTTTTGTGAGCATAATCACCTTGTCTTAGATAGCACATTCACAAAAAATCAGCACATTCTAAAATCGCTAAATACATCAAATCTAAAAGGTTTTGTCAACCTTCCATTTAATCTTTAATTTAAAGAGCACATTTGACAAGCCTAGAGGCTTTAGAATATGCTGATTTTTGGTAGATGTGCTATCTAAGACAAGGTGATTATGTTCACAAAAAATCAATAATATCTAAAATCTCTATCTAACGATTTTAAAATGGGTGTAAAAATTTGAGTGCAAAAACAGTGTCCCCCGATCCTGACCCATATATATGGGTCAGGATCAATGGACATTGTTTTTGCACTCAATTTTTTACATTGATTTTCAAATGATTAGATAAAAGTTTCAGAAGTTGTTTATTTTTTGTGAGCATAATCACCTTGTCTTAGTTAGTACATCCACAAAAAATCAGCACATTCTAAAATCTCTAAGTACATCAAATCCAAAAGGTTTTGTCAACCGTCCATTTTAATTGTTAATTTAAAGAGCACATTTGATAAGCCTTGAGGTTTTAGAATGCATGTACTGATTTTTTGTAAATGTGCTATTTAAGACAAAATGATTATGTTCACAAAAAATCAACAATATCTGAAATATCTATCTAACGATTTGAAAATCATTGAAAAAATTTGAGTGAAAAAACAGGGTCTCCCGATCCTAACCCATATATAAGGGTCAGGATCAATGGACACTGTTTTCGCACTCATTTTTTTATATTGATTTTCAAATGATTGGATAAAGGTTTCTAAAGCTGTTTTTTTTTCGTGAGCATAATCACATTGTCTTAGATAGCAAATCCACAAAAAAAAAGTACATTCTAAAACTTCTATTTACATCAAATCTAAAAGATTTTGTCGACCGTCCATTTTAATCGTTAATTTAAAGAGCACATTTGACAAGCCCAGAGGCTTTAGAATGTGCTGATTTTTTGTAGATGTGCTATCTAAGACAAGGTGATTATGTTCACAAAAATCAACAATATCAAAAATCTCAATTTAATGATTTGAAAATGGGTGTAAAAATTTGAGTGCAAAAACAGTGTCCATTGATTTTTTGTAGATGTGCTATCTAAGACAAGGTAATTATGTTCACAAAAAATCAACAATATCTAAAATCTCTATCTAACGATTTGAAAATGGGTGTAAAAATTTGAGTGCAAAAACAGTGTCCCCCGATCCTGACCCATATATATGGGTCTGGATCAATGGATACTATTTTTGCACTTAATTTTTTATATTGATTTTCAAATGATTGGATAAACGTTTCAGAAGTTGTTTATTTTTTGTGAGCATAATCACTTTGTCTTAGATAGCACATCCAAAAAAAATCAGCACATTCTAAAACCTCAAGTACATCAAATCGAAAAGGTTTTGTCGGCCATCCGTTTTAATCGTTAATTTAAAGAGCACATTTGACAAGCCTAGAGGCTTTAGAATGTGTTGATTTTTTGAAGATGTGCTATCTAAGACAAGGTGATTATGTTCACAAAAAATAAACAATATCTAAAATCTCTATCTAACGATTTGAAAGTTAGTGTAAATATTTGAATGCAAAAACAGTGTCCCCTGATCCTGACCCATATATATGAGTCAGGATAAATGGACACTGTTTTTGCACACAATTTTTTACATTGATTTTCAAATGATTGGATAAAGGTTTCAGAAATTTTTTATTTTTTATGAGCATAATTACATTGTCCTAGATAGCACATCCAAAAAAAATCTGCACATTCTAAAACCTCTAAGTACATCAAATCTAAAAGGTTTTATCGACCATCCATTTTAATCGTTAATTTAAAGTGCACATTTGACAAGCCTAGAGACTTTAGAATGTGCTGATTTTTTGTAAATGTGCTATTTAAGACAAGGTGATTATGTTCACAAAAAATCAACAAAATCTAAAATCTCTATCTAATGATTTGAAAATCGGTGTAAAAATTTAAGTGCAAAAACAGTGTCCCCCGATCCTGACCCATATATATATATATATATATATATATATATATATATATATATATATATATATATATATATATATATATATATATATATATATATATATATATATATATATATATATATATATATATATATATATATATATATAGGCCTCTTACTCATATAGTTACCTATGATCCGGGCCATCCATTAGATCCCAACGTACGGTTCGGATTAGATTGGGAGTTAAAGCAATGGTGTCCGCATTAAATGCCGGCTTTTAATACGAACACTATTGCTTTAACTCTCCATCTAATCCGAACCGTATGTCAAGATCTAATGGACAGCCAAGATCATAGGTAACTATATGAGTAAAAGACCATGAGTAAGAGTATATCTCCCCAAATATATATATCTATATAATAAGGGACAATGGTTGTGGGGGGGACAAATGAACTGAGACAAAGCAACGGCTGAGATTTATGCAGAGGAGGGGGATAAACATGCAGACTCGATCACAATCGTCCGTTTCCTTGCCCCAACCAACGAATCCCACTCACCCTCATGCATAAACCCCCCTCTTAAATCACCCTAACCCACCCCCATTCCTCTTAAATCATCTCATCTGACCCATCTAATCCGTCCGATCTAAATCCCCTCTGATCGAGCCCCCTCCCGATCCGATCTGATCGGTCCGATCCAAGCCCCCTCCCGATCGCTCGGTAATCGCAGCCCCGCCTCCCATTAAATAACCCTCGAGTACACCGCCCGAGAAACCAGCCCCCCTCCTCTCTTATCCGTCCGATCCGAACCCCGTCTGATAGAGAAGCAGCCCCGCCTCCCATTAAATTGCCCTCTTAAATCCACCGCCCGTCTTCAGTACCCCGCGAGCCCCCTCGGAACCCCACGAGCCGCCCACCTTCAGTACCCCTCGAGCCCCTCCCTCATCTCCCCAGATCTGAAGCCAGCCACCCCTCCCTACTCTCGCGATGAAGACCCCGCAGGCGATGAAGCCGGTCTCCCCTCTCCCTTCCCTCACGATGAAGACCCCGCAGGCGAGCCCCCTCCCTCCTCTCCCCAATCCACAGATCTGAAGCCTCTGATGCCTGTCTCCCCTCCCCAGATCTAAAAACCCCGCAGGCGATGAATCCCTCACGATGAAGACCCCGCATGCGATGAATCCCTCGCAATGAAGACCCCGCATGCGATGAAGCCGGTCTCCCCTCTCCCTTCCCTCACGATGAAGACCCCACAGGCGAGCCCCCTCCCTCCTCTCCCCAATCCACATATCTGAAGCCGGTCTCTCCTCCCCAGATCTGAAAACCCCGTAGGCGATTAAGCCCCCGCAGGTTGTCTCCCCCCCCCCCCTCTCTCCCCAGATCGTCAAATTTGACGATCTGAATCCGGTCTATCCTTCCCCCCCTCTCTCTATCTATGTGTGTGTGTGTGTTGATTGCATCTTCTTTTTGGATTTCCATATGCGTTCCTTTTGTTTGATTGAATCAGCTGATTCATACTCTCTCATTCTTCCAATCTCTCCCTCTCTGCCAATGTACAGGTAGGCCATGGCTGGTACACCATTTTTTTTCTAGGATTACTGATTCACTCTCTCTCTCTCTCTCTCTCTCTCTCTCTCTCTCTCTCTCTGCGCCTGTCCATTGTGAAGCCGGCGGCGGCAAACCCTGCATCCATTGTGAGCTGCATTGCTGATGGCGTCCTCGATCTGTCCGCTCGCCCGTGACACCGCCTCCCTTATCCTCCAGGTGAACAATAAACACCACCTCCCTTATTCTCCATTACCGATTTCCAGATTAGAAAAAACACCGAGTGGATTCACATGTTTTATTTGCTTTGTATAGCTCACAAAATCTTTATTTCTGATTTTGTTTGATGAAATGCAGAATTCACAAAAAAAAATCTGAATTTTTTTTTCCGCGCACAGCCCTTTCCCTCGCTGCCCCTTCGTCTACCCAGGTTCTCTCTTTTCTCTCTCTCTCTCTGATGGTTTTTGATTATGCAATTTGATGGTTATTTCTTCCTCTCTCTGATGAGACATTTGCTGCATTCTTCGAATCTAAACATCTGACTTGAAGTAGAGCAAAGTGTAGTTTTTGAGGTAGAGCAAATCTAACTTGAAGTAGAACAAAGTGTAGTTTTTTAACTATATAGGGGTAAGTGTTTTTGAGCTAAACTTCAAGGGGCAAAGTGTAATTTACCTCCCAAAAAACAAAAAAGGGTAAAGTACACTTTGCCCCCTGATGTTTAACTCAAAAACAGTTAACCCACCTGTAGTTGCAAGAGTTTTAATGGTTGATAATACATCAGATACAAGTAACACAACGTCTAAAAATTTGGTTTCCAATTCGATGGGTTTATCTTCGTTGAAGTCTTAAGGAAGGAAAATTGAGAAAAACCCTCACCGAAGGTTCCTTCTGCTTAATTTTTTATTCAATTACTAATCCGTGAATTTGGTATAGAATCCTTGAAGCTATATCTTTTCTGCATATTTCATTGATTTTGAGATTGCTTTTACTCACTTTTTTTTTTCATTTATTAATCCATGAGTTTGGTGAAAAATCCATGAAACAATATTTTTTCAACATATTTCGTTGATTGTGAGTCATTTCTTTGATACTTCAGTTCTGTATGACCTATAGTGCTGTGTGGCCTTTATTTGAAAGTGCTATGATGAAGTTGCCATTGAATTAAATTTTCTCTCAGATATTTGAAAGAAGTAATTCGTTTGAAGTTGTAATTTTCTCTTTGACATTTAAAGTTGCCATTGGATTCAATTCTGTTTTGTAACATAACTCATTATGTAGTGGTCTCTGGCATCTACATAATATCTAAGTGAAATTATTGACCTCCTTTTGAGTTTTTTCCTAGGATTACTGATTCACTCTCTCTCTCTGCGCCTGTCCATTATGAAGCCGGCGGCAGTGGCAAACCCTGCATCCATTGTGAAGCCGGCGACGGCAAACCCTGCATCCATTGTGAAGCCGGCGGTGGCAAACCCTGCATCCATTGTGAGCTGCATTACTGATGGCATCCTCGATCTGTCCGCTCGCCCGTGACACCGCCTCCCTCATCCTCCAGGTGAACAATAAACACCACCTCCCTTATTCTCCATTGCCGATTTCCAGATTAGAAAAAACATTGAGTGCGATTCACATGTTTTATTTGCTTTGTATAGCTCACAAAATCTTTATTTCTGATTTTGTTTGATGAAATGCAGAATTCACAAAAAAAACTCAGAATTTTTTTTTCTAAGCACAGCCCTTTCCCTCGCTGTCCCTTCGTCTACCCAGGTTCTCTCTCTCTCTCTCTGATGGTTTTTGATTATGCAATTTGATGGTTATTTCTTCCTCTCTCTGATGAGACATTTGCTGCATTTTTCGAATCTAAACATCTGACTTGAAGTAGAGCAAAGTGTAGTTTTTGAGGTAGAGCAAATCTGACTTGAAGTAGAGCAAACTGTAGTTTTTTAACTATATGGGGGTAAGTGTTTTTGAGCTAAACTTCAAGGGGCAAAGTGTAATTTACCTCCCAAAAAACAAAAAAGGGTAAAGTACACTTTGCCCCCTGATGTTTAACTCAAAAACATTTAACCCACCTGTAGTTGCAAGAGTTTTAATGGTTGATAATACATCAGATACAAGTAACACAACGTCTAAAAATTTGGTTTCCAATTGGATGGGTTTATCTTCGTTGAAGTCTTAAGAAAGGAAAATTGGGAAAAACCCTCACCGGAGGTTCCTTCTGCTTAATTTTTTATTCAATTACTAATCCGTGTATTTGGTATAGAATCCTTGAAGCTATATCTTTTCTGCATATTTCATTGATTTTGAGATTGCTTTTACACACTTTTTTTTTTCATTTATTAATCCATGAGTTTGGTGAAAAATCCATGAAACAATATTTTTTCAACATAGTTAGTTGATTGTGAGTCATTTCTTTGATACTTCAGTTCTGTATGACCTATAGTGCTGTGTGGCCTTTATTTGAAAGAAGTTGCTATGATGAAGTTGCCATTGAATTAAATTTTCTCTCGGACATTTGAAAGAAGTAATTTGTTTAAAGTTGTAATTTTTCTCTTTGACATTTAAAGTTGCCATTGGATTCAAGTCTGTTTTGTAACATAACTCATTCTAAGTGAAATTGTTGACCTTTTGAGTTTTTATGTTGACTTCAACTTCAATTAGTGTGATACGAAATATTGTGGCAATGCATTAGAAATATGAGTGGTTTATTTTATTTTTTTTGGTTAAGCATTAGAAATATGGGTATATGCATACCTGAAGAGTACTGCATGCTTTCTTTGAAGGGGAATATTGCACAAGAATTTATAAAATGTGGGTATATGTGGCTTCTTATCTATTAAGCCTTGAAAATGTGGGTATATGCGGCTTCTTTTTGGTTAAGCATTAGAAATGTTGGTATATGTGGCTTCTTATCTGTTATTCCTGTGAGAAATGTTTTTTTTTTGGGAAATTTTATTCATACCCCAAAAATCTTTAATTAGCCTCCGTCTCCCTATCGTTTCTCAATAACTTATACATCGACCCTTTAATACCAACAATGCCCTTTTCTTTTGTACCCCAAACCTAGGGCTGGCAATTTCGAACCCGACAAGGCAGACCCGACACGACCCGACACAAAGTTAGCGGGTCTGGGTCAGGACTAAACGGGTTCGGGTCGTAAACGGGTCGACACGATAGACCCGTTTAATAAACATGTCGGGTCCGGGTTTAGTGTCTGGACATGGTAGACCCGGGAAGACCAGTTTAGTATTCAACGGGTCGTGTTGGGTCGGGTCTACCCGCAATCTGATACTATAATATATAATACCAGCGGGTCTTTCGGGTCAAGTCGGGTCGAGTCGGATTGGGTCGATCGGGTCAATTGAATAGACCCGGGTGGTAAACGGGTCTTACCGGGTCTTATCGGGTCTACCCGTTTATTAGCGGGTCGGGTACGGGTATAGGATATAGACACGATTAGTTAAATGGGTCGGGTCCGGGTCTAGGGGTTTTGGACACGACACGACAATAGACACGACACGAACCTGACACGACCCGACCCATTGCCACCCCTACCCAAACCTCAAAGCCCTAACTCAACGTCTTTTGTACCCCCAACCCAACCCAACCCCACCCTACCCAACCCAACCCAACCCAACCCAAGGTCTGTTTGAACTTCCTTAGTCCAAACCTAACCCGTTGGGTTGGTCGGGTTGATTGGGTTGTGCAGGGTGGGTTGACCGGCTTCAATAAATTAGTAAACCTAACCCGTTGGGTTGTCTTCTTCTTATGTAATTTTTTTTACCTAAAATTTTAGTTCAACATTGATGGGCATTTCTATAAAAAAAACCATTGATGAGTATGCATTTATTTAAAAATTCTCATAGAAATTATGTTTAGATTTCCAAATGGATGTTCTTAAAGAAAGAAGTTGTTAAGCTGATCCTCATCTTCTTCCCATTATGACATTGAATTTATATATAGCTCTACTTCGTTTTAGGGTAGTTGTTGAATTGATCCATACAGTGGTGTAGGACATTCAAGAATCGATTCGTGTGGCACCGTCGTGTCGCTAGACCCAACACAGGAGGATGTTTCGGTCAACGGTGTAGGCATTACCGTCAAAAATTGGCACCGTGACCGGATGTCGACAATAATATGATTTTTTCTAAGCTAGATCAAAACTCGAGTCTATTGTTTGAATTCAATTATATATAGTAGCAAATTCTCTGTCCCTAAAAGTAGGGAATGCTTTGCATGGTTTACAATTTTTTTTTTTTATAACAATATGTCACATTAATTGTTCTGCATTGATTGGTGTTTTTAGGACAATAGGCCACATAATGTGACCAATTTAGATGCTGCACAATAGGTCACATTACAGTCTCTACATTGATTAGGGGTGGCAATTAACTGGGTTTACCGGGTTAACAGACCCAACCCAATTTGATTGAGACGGGTTTGGCATTTAAATTTTAAAATTTGATCGGTCGGGTTCGGGTTTTACTCCAACGCTCCCTAACCCGACCCGGTTAATATAACTTTATGAATAACTAAATATTGTTTCCACCCTCGAAATATTGTCACCTCTGTCGAAATATTTTTGCCGCCCTCGAATTTTTGTCATCTCCCCCGAAATATTATCGGCACCCTCAATATTTTTCGTCTCCCTCGAAGTCTTTTGCGCCTCTGTTCTTTCAACAACGGCCAGTTCGGATGTTCGAACCAATTATTTTTTTCCCGCACGCATGCTCTCTATTTCATAGAATCTTTACCTCTTATGGTTGGTAGCTGATAGGATTTTACCAATCATTATAAGTGCCACAATAACATCAGAATCCAACGTTTAGTAATAACAAAACTTTTGATAATTACAAGAAGTCGATTGCTCTTAAATGTTCATACATTTAAGAGCAACAACAGGCTTCTGTGCTGTAACGTTCTCCATGACTGAGCAAAGACAGGCCTCAATTTCGGTAAGAACATATTTTTTTGCAAAGGTTTCCTGTGGAAACTACTAAAAATCTGAAACTACCAAAGCTTGAGGGTGGAAGACCATACATGCACGGAATTGAGGGTGGAAGACCATATGTTCAATCCAAAAATCTGTCTTCCTAAAATGAAGGTTTTACCTTTAAAAGATTTATCGTGCAATCTGAAAATCTGTAATCCTCATTTGATATACGAGATGATCTTGAGGGTGGAAGACCATACGTGCACGAAAATCTGAAACTACCAAAGCAAACAATCTGAAACTACCAAAACAAAAATCTGAAACTACGAAAGGGAAAACAAAAATTTGAATTAGAAAGTAGATTCATCTTCTTTCTACCAAACCATTAGTTTCATTAGTTTCATCTTCTTTTATCATTGTTTTTATCCGAGATGCAAAACCAATGCAAACCAAAAGCGTTCATCTTCTCTTTTAATTTTTATCTAATCAAAACAGAATTGAAGGAGGGCAAAATGTAGTTTTTTAAATATAGGGAGGTTAAATATTTTTGAGATGAACATTGGTGTTGCAAATGATATGATATGCTGATTTTTAATTACATTGGTGTTGCAAATGATATGATATGCTGATTTTTTAATTAAGATCAGATTTTTCTTCTCTCTGATCACATTGTCCTTTGGGCATCACAAATGTTTGCATTGGTTTCATTATTTTCATCTTCTTCTTTTATCATTTTTTTTATCCAAGATGCAAAACCAATGCAAACCAAAAGTGTTTCATCTTCTCTTTTAATTTTTATCTAATCAAAACTGAATTGAAGGAGGGCAAAATGTAATTTTTTAACTATCGGGAGGTTCAATATTATTGAGATGAACATTGGTGTTGCAAATGATATGACATGTTGATTTTTAATTACATTGGTATTGCAAATGATATGATATGCGGATTTTTAATTAAGATCAGATTTTTCTTCTTTCTGATCACATTTTACCCTTTGGGCATCACAAATGTTTGCATTGGTTTTGCAAAGGGCATCACATATGTTTGCATTGATTTTGCATCTCGGAGCTTAGGTAACTTTTTTTTTTTGTGTGTTTTCACAAGAAACCTTTGCAAACAAAAATCAATCAGTAATGAAATAAGGGCCAAAAAATTTGATGAACATTATATGAGCAACAATGGAATGAGGGCCAAAATATTTTCATACGTACTTCGGATAAGCACAAAAAATTTAATGCGCCACGAACAACATCTCCTTTGAGATGAGCATGAAGGGTAACTGATGCAAAACCTAGATACGCAGGAGCAAGTTAAAGTTGTCCTGAACAACATCGTTGGAAGAATTAGCCGCCAACCGATACCCCAATCGGCGGGAAGAGACAAAACATCACTAGAAATTGTAGAACCTCCAGGGGAAAAGCACGTGACAGATGCTCAAACTCATCTTTTTATTATTTAGGTGGACCTCAATTTAGGGAGGTGTCGAATACAAGTAGTAGAAAGATCGCCTATTGTTCAAAATCCATACCATATATATTTTTGTTGGTGTAGTTGAATTCGTTAAGAAAAGTCTTGCTTTTTTTAAAGAAATTTCCTTCAATCCATTTTTCATCGGTAAAGACTTTATTTTGTTTTCTCCTTTCCTCACATTGTGCATCGGAATTTAGATCACCTGATAAGCATCAAATGATGGGATGTTTTTTATTCAATGGATTGGTTCTACAGAATTCTCTATGATGGTGATATTCTTCTCAAAATATGTTGGGTACATTAGAGAAAACATTTACAAAACCTGGTGTAACACCATGAGCGGCCCCTATTACGCCATATCCAATGAGTGGTGGTTGATTTGGTATTAGAGAAGCTTTCTTATTATAAGATCCTGTTTTATTTTTCCTGTCAGTTTGAGGCTTTGCAAGAGAACACTCAAGAACTTGACCTGTTAACGAACAGAAATAAGTTCAGAATAAGTTGCATCAGAAAATTACAACTAACCAAATTTGGACATAAAAGTCACATGAGTCACTATATTAGCAAATCACCAACAATTTCTTATTTCTCGGTCTTATTGAGTGCCTTCATGGCTGTTGAACGCTTAACAAAATGCACAAAGCCAAACCCTTTCTCCTATCCAGACTTCGCTGGAGGAAGCACCACCTTTGTAATTTCACCATGGTGTTCAAAGAGATTTTTCAACTGATCTTGGGTCACATCCTTTGGCAGATTCTTCACATAAACTGCCTTTATCTGTGCATATTAAGAAGAAAAATCAAAAGAAAATATGTGATCACGAGTGCAATGCAATATATACATATAAAGGAATAGACAAACATACAATGGTCGGCCGAATTAAAATTTAAAAACCTAAGAATTGGAAGAGGAATCTGCATTAATATTATTAGGGTTAGCCCAGCTCACTGTTGGGGCATTACTATCCAACTTAAATTTTGGGGTGGACATCTTATTTCTTGAATATTCAGCACATGCATGATTGTAGTATTCGATGAACGCAAATCCTCAGTTACAACTATAATTATTTGGATCCTGAGTAGGTAAAAATCATATGCAGTTAACCATTAATATACAGATTCCTTCCAAGAATTGTGGAGAAAGGAAAGTGTTCACCTATCCAGATCCTCTCTAAACTGTGTGTGCGTGAGTACATGCGCGCACACTAGAGAGAGAGAGACCTTCATCAAGTCAACTTTAGTTACTGTAGGGTCAATGCCTGTCACTACCTTTTTCAAATCATCCTTTGCTCAATTTATATGGACATTACCGACGAATAACCGATGCTTTGCTTGAGAAGTTGAGCACTTTATCTTCCTTCCTTGCATGTCCATAACAGTTTTCTTACAAAAACCAGGCAAAGGACTAAAGGCATCATGAAAACTTGGTAAATAAAGTTGGAAAATTCCACACTTTTTCCAACCTATTAGGAAACCAAATAAGTAGTCATTTTTTAGTCAGACAAACAACAGACGGGTCACAGGCCGTTGTGCCATCAAAATATTATCTGACCCCCAACATTGTATCCTTCTTCCTTTTTTGCAATATCCGACCCCCAACATTTCAGTTCATCTCTATGTTTCCAAAACATCATTAGAATGAAAGTTTTTCTTGGATTTGTGGCCTGGAACCACCTCTATCTCTTTCTCTCATTAGAAGAATGTAAGTACGTAATAATACAATAATAGAGGAGCATACCAAGAGGACCTACTGTCCCTGCTCCTCCTCCTCCAGCAAACTCCATCATCTTTCACCCACTAAATATTGTCAACTCCATTGAAAAATTTCTATCATACTCAAAATATTATTGGCAATATAGAAATGTTGTCACGTCCTTCGAAATATTAATGCCGCCCTTAAATTATTGTCGCCGCCCTCGAATTATTGTCACCTCCCTCCAAATATTGTCGACGCTCTCAAAATAATTTTCATCTCCCTCTAAAATTTTTTTCGTGCCCTCGGGCACGGGGTTTTCACTAGTATATATATATATATATATATATATATATATATATATATATATATATATATATATATATATATATATATATATATATATATATATATATATAT